>CM076581.1:409021458-409231803 GCA_034641835.2 Pinus albicaulis | reverse complement strand
AGGGACACTTGCCTATGGCATGGTTTTCATCAAAAACTAAGAAAACCTCTATGACATTTAATGGACATTCATTCCGAGGGTGTTTTCTAATACATCTAGGGCATAATATAGCCAAGGCTCTTTCTTCTTCCTCTTTCTTCCTCTTTCTTCTGGAACAAAAATTTGTGTCTAGCATATTTCCAATCTCATGCTTGATGGAGGTGGAAGAGGAAGGGGTATTGGTCATACTTTTTCTAGCTCTACCTTTCTTCCTAGCTATCCTAGAATGGTTCCTGAAGATAGTTTTTATTGTCTCATAAGGCAGCTGGTAGTTATCTCCTCTTGATAACATATTAAGGGTTTCTATCACCTCCTTCCTGATCCCTCAGAGATGTACTATTTTAAATGATTTGGGATCAAGGGTGCATTTGGTTCTTTTATAATTTAATTGGAACCTCTATTCATCATCCTCTAGGGATTCATCAGGTCCTAGAGTCATCCTGAATATTTCCTCTTTAGTTTCCTTGGACCTACAGTAGTCCCTATACTTGTTTTTGAAGGCCTCTTGCATCTGTGCCCAGGTAGACCCATGATCTAGTTCAAGGCTACGTCCTTAAGGGTAGATGGGAATAGCTTCAACTTTTGATCATCTAGGGCATAGTCATAGGTCCTACAAATAACAAAAAATTGAAACATGAATGTTTCAGGGTCCTCAAAGGTAAGTCCATGGAAATATGGAAGGTTTGAGGGGCTAATGTTCTTCATTTTAGTTTCCACATATGTCTCTCTAATGGGAAATACTCCATGGGCTTCAGTCTCAACCATGGATTGAATAAGAGAAGCAAGTTCCTCTGGTGAAATAATTTCTTCTTCTTCTCCAATAGGTTCTTCAAAATTTTCAAAATTCTCACCTATGGTGTGTTCAACCTCACAGTCACTGAAGAAGAGTGAAGGGTGACTATGTGGGGATGTGGCGGTTTTTGATAAAAAAATTCCTTAAGTATCCCTACTCCTACGAGGCATGAAAATTAGATTTTTTTTTTTCATATTTTTTCAATAATTTTGAAACAACATGTAAAAGCAAATCATAAAATAATGCTAAAACATAATCAAAGCATCTACTAGACACCTCCTCGGCAACGATGCCAAAAAGTGGTGAACCCTAGTATTTCACCAAGAATGTTGCAACTCCCAAAGGCTAATCTACTTTAATTTCTCAACCCGAGTATACAAAATTGGAGGTGACAGTGCTATATACACAACAAATGCATTCTACTCATGTCATCCTCTTTTGAGTCCTACGAAACGGTGCTATTTCTAGGGTTTCTGAGTGACGTCTGTCACACTTTTGATTTAGACATAGAACTACCAGTGACTCAAAAATATTACTCTATTAACCATCAAATGAATATTATGAAGCAAGAAAATGCATCTAGCTATTCTACAAGGAAAGAAATCTGCAATTTAAACTCTAGCGAGAAATAGAATCAACCTAGGTATCTTCATGATGTAAATGGTTGAATTGAAATTACAGAAAGAAAGCTAATATACTCACACATTACTGGGAAAAATGGATAAACACACTCTATCTACTTCATGCTTTAACTATCATTCATTTACTCATGCATCTAATCATGACCTAATTATGCTTGTAAATGCACTGTTTTGCAGGAAGGAGGAGAAGGTGCTAAGGTGGATTAGGAAGGTTTTGAACTCATGGATGCAGGGATGAAGGTGTCTTGATGGTTTTGGTAGGTCTATATGAGGTTGATAATGGTTTATGGGCTTAAGGATAGGCCCACTGGTGCTACTTCTAGTTTTTCTACAGGTTTCCTATAGTGCTACAGGAAATAGTCCGAGGGCAATATGAGGCCAAAAATGATGGATAAAAGTGTAGGGGAGGTGGATTTAATGTGTACTTGGATGAATGGAAGGTACCCAACCCCTTTTCAAGCTCAAAACCTCTTGAGAATCCCATCTTGCACTTGTAGAGTTTCTCACGGTGTGAAGGTGGAAATCTTAAAAACATGGCTGAAGGCGATTTGATGAAAAGAAGGTTTTAAGTATGAGCGGCTTCCATAGTGCATTATATTGGATATGATTTTTTGGGATTCAACTGCGTTACGTAAGTCATTCATTTATGAATGTTTCTATGAGAGGTTGTTGATGGGTGAGAAATGAAGCTAAGGGTGTTGGTGAAGTTCTCCTTTGCTATGCTACTTGAACCTACAAGAAAACTACATGTCCATGCAACAAACATTGGAAAATATATGATGAAGGAAATGGAAAAGATGAGCTGAATTTGGAAAGAAAACCTACTTAAGCATTCAAACAAAAATCTAACTCAGTATTCTAGACATGTTCATGACACTATAAAAACCTAACTATTATTTCCAAGAAATCATAAACTAAAGAGGAAATTTGTCTTGTGGTGAAGATATGCCCTCCTCAAGCTCTAATGAAAGAGATCAGAGAGGGAGGCTTAACACACGTATTTTTGAGTTTATAAGCTATTCTACCAAAATTTATGCAAGCTTAACTATGACAAAGACAAATGGAAGCAAACTAAAAACATTGAATTGAAATGTAATCAAACTAGCTAAAACTCATAAAGCGAACTAGATACAATGACATAAAAATAAGCATGAATACACAAGAGAGACTAAGGCCAATGGATTGGGCCCTAACCCACAAGCCTAGCCCTATGAAACTAAATTAGTGAAGGACAATCTGAATACTCATCTTATTGTAGAAAATAGTCTCATTACATAGTCATAAAAGTCTCAAAAACCTATTACAAGAGCGAAGAGTCTATTAGCTTCCTTCAAATTTTGAATCCTAATGAGCTCTTTCTCAGCCCTGTTCCTAGAGGGTAGCTACCAACATCTCCCCAAAAGGTAGGTGATGTGTGCTCTTTTATTGCAAGAGAAGTGGAGCTTTGGTGCACTTGATCTCCCACTTGCTTGGCTGCCCTTGATTTTGAATTGTTAGAGGGAATCTCGAGGATCCCTTGACTTCCTTTGGGAGTTAAGGAGGTGGACAATCCCCCTAGAATATCTTATTTTTGTCTACTCCGAGATTTAATTGAAAAATATTCATCAAAAGTGAAATATATTCATGATTAGCCTACATTTAACCCATATTAGGCATTCTAAGTATGACATGTCGTAATCACCATCTATAATAGCAGCATAAGACCATAATATAATTTAAATGTGAGAAAGAGAGACTTAATAAGGCTAAAAAGGTGAAAATTAACCCCTCCAATTATACCTAATGATGAAGCTCATCAACTAGGACAATCCGTTGGATCACTGGACCATCAACTATATGATTCTCAATTGTGCAATAATGAGTTGGAGTCGAGCACGCAAGAAAAAACCAAGTCAAAGGGAAATGATGATTCCCTTTGCTTGATTTGAGACACCAAAAAGTGATGAAGGTTAGAACCAAGGTACACCACCCTCTAAACCACTCCCTTGGAATAAATGTGTTGAAGTCAACATAATAGGGCTTGATAAAGTTAAGGCAATGATGATTCCTAAACAAAGACACGAGGAGCATGTAGCAATGTGACTGATAGACTGACACCAAGGATGATGATGGAAGAAAATAATACGAGTAGTGGATTGGTGATTTCTCTTGTCAGAGCACAATATGAATGGCTGAATTAGCAGCAAATTATGGGAATGTTGAGGCCTAAAATGGGCCTCCTAAAGAAATTATAAAATAATAGTGGAAATAATAAAATAAGATTAGATTACATCATCAATTTTTACAGGGAAAAAGGAAAAAAAATAAATTGAACTCGTATTTTCAACTTATCTCCCTATGGGTTTACTCAAATTTCAAGAGGGAGCACTCATTTAATGCAGAATTTGATTCCTCATCCAAGGAGTACCCATGTTCCATACTTTTGATGGAGCTACACAAAAAATGAGAAATACATGAAAAACATGATTGCAATAACGAGTTTCCATTTATTTCTCGTTTTTCGAGTAGTAGGGTCAATCGAAAGTATGCAACATGAGTACTCCTTGGATGAGGAATTAAATTTTGCATCCAACGAGTACTCCTGCTCGAAATTTGAGTAAAATCTTAGGGAGATAAGTTGAAAATAAAAGTTGAAAAAGTAGTTTTATTATTTTATTATTTTTTAATATTTTTACTTTTTTACCGTAAAAATGGTGAATCATCCCCCATGGTTGACATCATCATATTTAATCCTATGGGTTCTTATAAATTTTATTTTGGTTGTACATTTTTCTTAGGAGGTCCATTTTATAGCTCAAAAGTTCTCTAATGGATTGACATGATTCCAGAGGGGATGGTCGATTACTCAAATAGAGGCTTTTCAAAGGCAGATCACTATATCTGGAGGCCAAATATGAGAAAGAATGGATGAGTATGACACAAATGGGGATGAAATATTGTAATTGGACTCAATGGAACTCAAAACATACTCCATGGTTACAAGGGTGACTCATCTTGGATTCTCTCAACAAGGATGACTCGATGATGTTGCCACATGGGGGAGGCCCGAAGGGGACCATAAAAATCATGAGTAAAAAAATGGTCACTTGTGACGAAACTCGACACATAAGTCAACAAGTGCAAAGGAAAAGTGGTACTAGAGTACATGTAGCTTATATTAAGAAATTCGATTTTAATAGGTAGAAAAGTGAGACCTCTTGGAAAAAATGGCTTCTTGCAAAAGTTTCAAATTTACAAAAACAAAGAGATACCCATCATATATCTTGGTGAGAGCTTTCTAGGATGTTGATATATCGTCAAACTGAGCTATGGTTTGGTCAAAATGGGTGACGAAAAAAATAGGATTTTTCCTATAAAAGGGCTTCTGGCCCCCAAATCCAATTCATTTTCATAATGAGATTTGGAGAATTTGTAGAGGAGGAGAAGGCCCTAAATCTTGGAAAACTTGTAGCAGAAAAACCAACCATTGGAATTTGGATCTGTGAATTTTAGGTAGGTGAGCTTACTTATCCAAAAATGGCCTTAATACTTCTTGGAAGGATGGTTCCCGGTGAATAATCAAGGGAAGAAAGGGATATATAAATGAACTACTATAGAAGGTCTAGGATCATCCCCACCCACCAAGTGATAAGTCTGACATCACATATAGCAGAATATTTCAACGTATGGTATGAATCATCTATGATATGTGATGTGCATATGGCTCACTGGAGAGGCCAATAGGACAAACTATCGAATGAATGAAAGTATAATTGACCATAACTAGATCGTTGAGGTCTAAGAAGAGACTTATGTTAATTTAGTAAGAAGGTGGCTAGGGGTTCCATCATACCCCTAAGCATGAGATATTTACCCCCGACATATGATGATGGTGGGGAATTATCAGGTATGCGAATGTGGGAATGATGCCCCTAGCAGGATGAGTTTTTGGATCACCATTTTGGTCAAGGTTCTCAAATAAGGGATTCAAGCATTCGACCCTACTGGCACAAGAGTCTCTAGAGGATGATGAGGAGATTTAGGGGCATAGGTTTCCCACATTTTTGTATGGATGGAGGAAACATGCTATGGACATGCTGAATTCATTTAGAATAGTGGACTCTAAGCACATTTTGATGATGTATTTTTCCATTTGTTGTTTGTGGTTGTATTTATGTGGGGAGAATGTATGATGGGTGTAGTATGAGAAAGGAAATTATGGGTTGCCAATATCACTTGCCACTAAATATATGAATCATATGGAATGAATTTTTGGGTTCACATACATGGTGTCACTATACCAAACTGTGACTTCAAATATAATGAACTAATGTTCACCTATATAACATGGTGGTTGAACAACAACAATGTCTAAGGGACTAGGTTGTTGATGTAATATGGAGGAATGATTAAGTGGATCATCCCTAGAGTTATCTGAAGTGATATGAGACTCTAGAATTTATTCTAAATGGGGAAGAATAATGGTACTAGAGTTGACACTACCAGATACACTAGGAGGATTGGGGAGAGTTGTGATGAAATCTTAGCTAAACTGAGAGGGGGGGGGGGGGTGAATCAATTTAGTACATTAATGGGCATTTAAAACTCTTTTCATTCAACTCATTTACACCATAATTTAATAAGCAAATTAATACATAATGAATAAAAAAAATTAATGTGTGGACAACAAGTAATTAGGCAAATTAAAACATCACATCAACACATTATCATCAAGCACATAGACAACAGATATAAGTGGAAACCCATAAGGGAGAAAACCACATCTTATTATTGTTGTGATGCAAACGTAGGCTCCAACTCCCTCTCACAACTGATTTTCTGTAGGCTCCAACCTACAAGAGACTACTACCTCAAGTTCTGCAAGCTACAACTTGCAAGGAAGCTCCAAATCCCATCTATTTTCTGCAGGCTACAACCCACAGGAGGCTATTACCTCAACCAACTCCAATTGGACATCTATCAAGCAACAACTTGAAACAGAAGCACCAACTCCCATGTATTTTCTACAGGCTACAACATACAGGAGGCTCCTACCTCAACTAGCTCCAACTGGACATCTATCAAGCTACAACTTGAAACGAAAGCACCAACTCCAATGTATTTTCTACATGCTAGAAACTACAGGAGGCTCCTACCTCAACCAACTCCAACTAGACATCTATCAAGCTACAGCTTGAAATGGAAGCACTCTAGAAATTTATAAACACAATAATTTATTTTTGGATTCTCTTGATCTAACAATTTAATATTATGTTAAATACAGAATCCTTCCACTTAATTCTTTGCAGAAATTAATTCGCCAATTTCAAACACATGAAGAAAAAATCAAGTGCGCATAACAAGATGTTTTACCGGGAAAGCTTAAAGCTAAAAGCCCCAACTATCATATATTATGTGTATCAATGGATCATGAAACAATCTCATATATCTCATACAAAGCTCAGCTCATAGAGCTCTCAATACAATATATAATCATCTCACACTGCCTTGCAGAAATTTGCACACCTCTATGCACCAATTTGTTGCCTCTTGATAGCCTGCCTCCACTGCGCAATCCCTGCTGAAGAAGAACCCTGAATGAATTCGACCTTACCTTTCCTTGACTGCACAATACTCATAGGCATCTCCAATGTGTGTGTGGATGCATTGAATGCTCCACTATAGTCACAACAGATAGTCCATCTCATCCTTCACCTATCTCTCCACTGGGTCTCCACTGGATCTGACATGCAAGTAGTTAACTGTTGTATTTCTTCAGTTGCAAGTAAGACACTGCTTGTGAATTAATTAAATAATTAATTCACTCATCTATCACTAGTGTATGTTTAGTTACAAATAGCACAACTGAGTTTAACTCACTGAACTGAGTTAAACTAAATAACATCTCACATAACTACTCTTCCAACTCTGTTACAACTTGCCGCAATCAGTTATAACCAAGTCCTCCATGCATGAGTCACCAACCCTAGGAATTGCGTAATTCCTTCAACCTACTACTCTGCCACATCTTTTCACTGAAATAAAGTGCTCCAAGAGAATAAGTTACTATTTATTGTCTGATTATTATTAAGGGCTAATAATAATCGACATGCATTCTATTTTTAGATTAGCGATCTATAAATAGACTTCGCCCATCTTCTAAAAATAGAAATTCATCCAAAGATAGAATTTTCTCAACCATCTAGAATCAACATCCTGCTAATTTTAGAATATGCTCACCATTCTAAAAATAGACATACACCTAAAAATAGCCTGTGTGGGCCCCACCTAGTTTGGGTGCTTATTTTTCACTAGGATCAAGGATGATGTTTCCGGATGTCACTTTCACTGTTTCTTGTTGCAAACTTCAATGCTCCCTCTCAACAAGAAAGGAATTTATTTGCATGAGACATGAAACTCCATGCATTCGCCCTACAACCTTTGCATGAAACACTTCTCTAGTGTTTCTCGCACATGCAACACTTCTAAAATTGAATAGCCTCCAAACAACTCAATCAATCTAATGCCTCTGTCATCAAAGTCTTCTGACTTCTGTTGGTACCAACTACACATGTATTCTGGATCCACTGCGCTATTGACCTCTGCATCCATGCACTTTGAACTTGCTGTCAACTCTGATCCTCGCTCCAGTATTTGATACTGTCACTTTGATCTGACTGCCTTAATCCAACTGATCATGCTACTGCTGCTCTATGGGCATCTCGTAAATAAGTTCAATTCATGAGATCCACACCATCTCAATGCATCATGCCCAGAAATATCCTCTTGGGATTACTCATGCATGTCACCCCACCTCTCACCTGGAGGTATAGCCGCATGCACTCCCTTTGCCCATCTGGCATGAAATTTCTTTGCATGAGTGGTTGCTCCCACTCTGTTACACAGTAATTTGTCACCGTCCCTGCAATCCCCCGTCCCACACATTGGAGGGCTTATTCCGTGACCTGTGAGCAGTGACATGACCTGAAACCACTTTCATGGCATCCCCCTTGAGAAGGACAATCATTCCCCTAAAGACAATTTTCTGTGAAAAGCCCTAAAAATAGCCCTTTTGGCCTTGGCGCGACTATCCAGTTCAACCCTCCCGCCAATGGGGGAAATCCACCAAAGAGGGCGCGCCAACTGGCACTCTGTCCCAGTGTAACACCTGCGCCAGGCTTAATAAGGATTGTTTTAGAAAAATAAATGGTGGAAGTTTGATTCCAACCAACTCCTGAACGAGTCTCTAAAATGAGTTGGGAGGTTTGGCTCCAGATCTCCATGTAGGGGAAGTGGTTTTCCACCTATCATGGAAGCTTCCTTGAGGATAGGGCCAATCCCACCATTGTAGGGATCCCAACTCCCCTTCCACTATCTATATAAGCTTGTCATTTTCCCTTTGCAAGCTAGCCTAAATAGAGCTGAATCATTAGTAAGGAGATTATCGTCAGACAGCCGAAGAGAGAGACTTGTCCCATTCCCGACGAGCTTTACCGAGACGTACTCCGCTGTCGAACTGCCGAAGGAAGATCAAGTGTCAGAGCTCAAGTTGTATATTTATTTGTTCTGATTAATAATAAAAGACTTCGATTATGGTTCCACTCAGATGTTCATGTTTTATGATTATGACTTGTATCTTCTCTGACTGATACATAATTGCATGTATTGGGTTTTACGCTTGTTTGTTTATTGTTTCTTCATGTACGTGCAGGTGGTCGAATGCGCCTAGACGAAGAATTGTGATCTGCCAAAGCGAGGGACGGAAGCGTCATCTTCTCCGCAAATGACAACAGTGTAGGACTTAAGGTAGGCCTCTTGTTGCACCTTGGTCTTTTGCAATTATGAACTTGCGTCTTAGCATGACTTGGTTGTTGCTAGACCTGATCTGGGCTAGTAGGGATCACCTCTATCCGCAGAGGGGATTTACCTCTCCAACAAACTGGCGACTCCGCTGGGGAAACATTGATTGGAGTTTGTCTTTTCTTTTCGGTTGATTTTGGTCTTTGCCTGCTTGATCAACTCTTTTGGTTCGCCTTTTTCTAGTGTTAAACCTTTGTTTAGCCTCACCATCCCTGATATACTCCCTGTTTTCTCTTTTTTATTTTTTGCATTAGTAAACTCGACTGTCGCGGTTTTTTCCCTGACAGTTGCTGCCAATCCTGTGAGGTGCTATGGTTTGCTTCTTTTTGGGCTTTCTGAGCTTGGTCTGTTGTTTTGGTGTCATTTTTTCGACTGCTTGAGTGTTCTAGGGCCTTGGTTGACTATGTGTGACCTTCATCCTCTAGTTGTTTTCCCTCTACTATCGGTTTTACATTCTAGCCCTAGGGCATCTAGGTGCTATAGTGTGTCGAGCCTCCCGTGGGAGTTTTTGGTTTTCGTTTCATCAGTCAATTTAATTATTGCTTCTTTGCGTTCATTTGGTGGTTTTTCATTGTTTTAGTGCGTTATTTGAGTGATTGGTCTCTTTCTCATTCAAATTTCACTTTGTCTCATTTTGGGCCTAGATTACACGGTTCATTTGAGTCTTTGGGATTCCTCTTTGATTTGAGGGATTTCTTCATCAATTTGAGACCTGATTCTGTGTTTGGCGCTGAGTGAACTTGCTTGTCTTTGCTCTTTTGCTATCTCTTCTCAAATTGTTCTTCTCATTAGTTTTCATTTTGTTTAGTGCACTTTGCTCTTAAACATTGAAAATACAAAAAAATCTCTTTTGTTTTTGATTAGTTAATGTAAATTAAATCTTTTCTGTGTTATTAGTGATCTATAACTCTGAAATAAAAGCTTTTAGTTGCATTAGTGTGCATTAGAGACACTAGTGGTTGTTTTGTGATCATTTTTTTATTATGTGAAAGCTCTCAACCTTCTTGTAGTTAGCTATTCATCGAACAAAGTGATACATTGTGGCATGTAGTGTGAATTTATATGATTTTGAGACATAACATTTGGTAGGGCCTGAAAATTGAAACATAAATGAAGATAAACACTAAAATTTATTCAATTTACCTTAAGGCAGCATTGAAACATTAACGAAATATTTAGAGGTCTACGCTAGTGACGTGTTCCAGTGTCGTTAAACCTAGTAGTTGTCGCTTGCCTCTTGGCTTTAGACAACACTAGTACGGACTTGTGCTCCCCGTACCGTCGCGTATATAAAGGGAGACCCTACTAGGTCACTATCCTTTGTCCGTAGGAAGCCGAGCCTACCACCTTATACCCATGATACACCAGACACAGCATTCAGGGAGATTGCCTGCACGTACGTCAAGTCCTTGGTTGATTTCTCTTTTATTTTGAAACCAAGGTGTATATTGCAGTTCACGGATATCTGGTACACCATTTGCCTAGAGTTCCAGAGTAGTCATTTTGATCTTTTCTAACTCATTAAATTTGAAAGGATCATCAAGTGGTTGTCCTTTCACACTTGTTTCAAATTTGAAAGAGATAGAGTCACCTTTCATCTGTTTCTCGACTCTTAAAACATGAAATGGTAAAGTTTCTAAGTTTCAATGTGGTAAAATAAATCACCTACGATCACACACCCTTTTAGAGTTTGCTTGTTGGCCGTTTGATTGTGTGCCTTGGTTTTTTAGCCCGTGTGTTTTTGTTTGATCTCTTCCTCTTGTCGTTACTATCACAGTGGCGGAACCCTCAGTTTCGACTACTGGTAGTCCTTACATAGATGATTGATTAGAGGTCTCCCAATCCTCTGTTGAACCTTAGTAGCCCATTGTCTCCGAGTTTCCTGACGGGGGACCGGTTCTATCTGAGTTTCCCTTTGGAGGACCAGTTGAGTTCAATTGGCCCTTATCCAGTGCTTGGTTTGGATTTGGAGTAGGGGAATATTTCCCTCCTCTTACATCAGGTTCACCTTTTCTAGCTGATGTTATTCCTCCTAGTCCTCGCCGTCTTCTAGAAGATCTAGTGGCAGGGTCAGATATGGGCTCATCCAGTCCTACTCCTAGTGAGGAAGTCCCTACATCTGGTGAAGATTACCATCTGTTCCCTGAAAACAACCCCGAGTTATCTGTCATGTCTTCGCCTGGTCCTTCGCTCCCAGCGGAGTATAGATCTTTAAGTCAGATTATGGCCGCTGTCGCCTCTATGGGAGTATCAACTCCCTCCACCAGGCCAGTTATTTCTTCGTTAGGGATGTCTCCAAGGACACCCCTCACGTCATCCCCACAGGTCACATCAATACCTGTTAGGCATACTGTCTGTGTAGCTGCATCTACACCCGTTGTTACTACTCAGTCCGTAAGGACCGCGTCACTTCCCGAAGATGTCTACATAGCATCTGCTATTCCGGAGAATATCTCTCTGGAGGAGTATCGATTGTCTCTATAGCAGTTGAACTCCGAGGTTGGTCAATCCTCAGAAGATCCCAACCATCCTTATTTTTCGCATTATGCACAGGATGGTACACCCATCTACATTTTTCCATATCAGTACGATGAGCAAGGAAACCCTCTACGTTTTCCTGCTCCAGAGGCTTATCAGTATGTTCAAGGTTTCTGTCTGCCCAAGCTGGGCAACCTTCCAACCCGCAAGGACAACCCTTCCAGGGCCAACCTTCGGGCTAGCCTGGTTATCTTTATGACCCGCAAGGACAACCCTTACAGGGCCAACCTTCGATCCAGCAGGGGTCGCTATACGGTCCGCAAGGACAGTCCTACAACCCTCAAGGTCAACCTATATAGCCTCACCCTATGGTCCAACCAGGGCAACCTCAAGGACTCACAGGTCAACCGGGGCCATTGTACGGGCCTGGGGGGCGAATCCAACCCTCCCAACATATGGTGCAACCTCTGCAACCTCAGTTTCTTATCGGTCCGAATGTTGCACAGCCAGGGACCTCTTATGGTCCTGTTATAGGTCGAACTAGTTATCAAGTGCAACCTGGCCCTATCCTACCACCAGGCCAATCGGCTCATCCGGGGCAACCTGGTGTCCATCATCAGCCAGGTCAACCTGTTCAACTAGGGCAACCTGTTAACCCGAGTCAACCTGTTCAACCAGGGCAGCCCGTTCAGCCAGGTCAACATGTCCAACCACGCTAGCCTGCACATCCTGTCAGCCCTGATCAACAACCGATTTAATCTATGCCGCAGCCGAATCCGCCTACGCGCCCAACTTATTAGGCTTAGCAGGGCCCCACTTATCAATAGCCCGCTCAACCCCAAGGCGGTTATTATCCTCAAGGTCAATCCTGACCGGTTTACAACCCGCCCCAAAGTTCTAATTATTACCTTCAACAACTGGGCTATACCTATACTCAGCAGCCAAATCCATATACTGCTCAAACAGGGCCAACATATAATCAGGGTCCATACCCCGGTTATCAACCTATGTACACTGGTTACCAGCAACCGTATCAGTCTAACTATACGACCTACATCCCCTATGGTCAGAATCCTCCGGGACAGAACCAATGGGGGAAAGGTTATGCTCAACTAGGGTGGAGTACAAGTATAGGTCCTTATCGAGGGCCTAGTATGCCTTTCAACCCTCAGTTACCTTTCCTTTCTATGTTGGAATTTCCGAACGTTTCTAAATTGACCAATGACCCGATTCTTCACAATCCTTATTGGCCTCCGGTTCCAACCAAGGTGCCAGGTGACTGTCCTAAGTTTGAAGGTAAAGCTGGAGAGGACCCCCAAGCTCATGTAATGACCTACCATCTATGGTGTTCATCCAACTCTTGGGTGGATGATTCAATTCATCTTCATCTCTTCCAGCGCACTCTTACCGGTGCTGCCGCTAAGTGGTATATAGAATTACCCCGCGGCATCTTTCAAGACTTCAATATGTTAGCTATGGCTTTTCTGACACACTTTCAGTTACCGGTTCGTTATGAAGCTGGGACACATCTCCTGACTTCTTTGAAGCAGGATAAAGCCACCCACATATCTGATCATATTCATGAGTGGCAGCGTCATCATAGATTGATCAAGTTTGATATACCTGATCAGTTACTAACTCATTGGTTCACCACCTCCTTTGTTAACAAGATCGCTCAAGATATTGCTATGGGGGCATGTGTGACTGAAGAACAAGCCATCGCGCGTGCCCAGTACCTTGATTTGGTGTACTCTCAGTCCGGCACGCTTTATGATATTTTGACTGATGCTCCGCGGCCCGGGACCTCTAAAGCACCACCTACTCCGGCGGTGGACAATGTTATTGGTTCTGTTTCTCAAAATTCTTGGAAATCCTCAAATGCGAAGCAGAAGTCCAATTCTTCCCATAATTATGCTCTTCCCACCCCTCGAGATTCTGGTAAAACTGCGGAGGTCAACGCCGTTCAGGTTAATCCTATGGAAAAGGCCTCGAAAGGAAAGAAGAAGGGCAAAGGAAAATCCAAACCTAATGCCCCGAAAACAGAGTCTTCTAAACCTTGTACTGATGACGGTTCCCAACGTAAACCGAAGTACCCCTGCCTTATCTATGAAGGAGACCATTATACCAAAGATTGTCCTCGACGATCTGAAGTTAGTCAACTTCTCAAAGGCTCAAAAGGGACTCCGGCAGTTCTTAAAGAACCTTTCCCGTCTCAGCATACCCAGATGGTTGAGCAGCCTTCACCATCTGTACCATTTGGATCCCAGGTCTTTATGATGAATGGTGCTGCACCTGTCTCAATTGCTACGTGTTCGAAGGATTATGCTGGATCACACCAGGCGGCTGGGAAGGAGGTCGTTGATGGCCCACCTCCCCCACCTGTCTCTGGTCCTTTAGAAATTGAGAAGCCCAGCGCTAAACCTGTTGTGAGGCCACCTTCCAAAGGTGTTCTGCAAAAATCTTCCTACAACCCAAACGTCTGTGCCATTCAGCACTACAATATTGTTGAGGATTTGGCACAGGCACCTTCTGCAATGTCTGCATTGGAAGTACTTCAAATTTTCCCATCGCAACGGAAAGCTCTGTTGTCCACAATTGGTGGAATCGATCCCACTGATTCTAATCTTCTCACCTTCGACCTAGAAAATTTTGTCCCCCGACTTCCACATCAGATCGCTCTTGTTATACAAGTCGGGATCAACGACCTCAACATCCATAGAGCCGTTTTGGACGAAGGTGCTTCCACCTGTGTTATGTCATCTACCTGCTGGAAGGCCATTGGCTCTCTGGCTCTTACATCGTCTCCCAATGCCTTAGAGGCATTCGATGGTCGGGAATCTAAACCCCTGGGTGTTCTCGAGAGTTTTCCGATCACGTTACAGGGGAAGACAGTCAACGTAGAAGTAGAAGTGGTTGACACCAAGCTCAACTACAATCTCCTTCTTGGTCGCAGTTGGACTCACGCCATGCTATGCATTCCGTCCACCCTCTTCTGGCTTCTGAAGTTCCCTCATGAGGGAAAAATCATCACTGTGGATTAGTTGTCTTTCCTCACCTCATCCTCTGAGAACAATGTTCCTTACGTGGATTAGATCCCCAATCCCCCTGACAGTGTAGGGCCCGGTATCTTCAAGGACCCCGTCCTCATGGGTATTTTTCCCGTGCCACCACTGCACACCGTTCAAGTTAATATGGTATCTAGGTCTGACAACCCTTGGATCATCCCTTCGCCTGAACAGGTGACTTCTTTCGGAGAATCAATGCCGTTAACTCCAGTTGAGATTAATTATTGCAAAATCGTCGCTGCATTTGATCCTCCTCCTGAACATGCTCCTTCGAGCATGGCTCTGGATATATATTCTCAATCCCCTTGGCTCGGTGATGCAGATTCACTTGACCCTTTAAGATAATTTTTCCCTTCCGATGAAGCTATTTTTGAAACAATATCTCCTTAAGATCTGCCATGGAGCGATGGACATCATCATTCCTCATTCATGCATGGCCTGGGGGAAATGCTTGATTGTCTAGAGCGCTTTGCATCTCAATTTCCCACTCCTCCTCTTAAAACACCGATATTAACTCATGAGGTCCTTTCAGAGGGAAACGTGAGTAATATTACTCAAACCATGCCGATCGACATCTCCGTCAAACCAGGGGTAGTCGAGAATATTGATGTGGGAGTGACTTGTTCTCCTGAAGAGATACAAGTTTATACGAACATTTTTCGCGAATTCAGAGATGTTTTCACGTGGTCCTATGAAGAGATGCCTGGGATTGATCCCAGTATAGTCGTGCACGAGATTCCTACCTATCCAGGTGTGAAACCCGTGCATTAGCGTCTACGCCCTGTGCATCCCCGAAAAGTTGCAGCTATAAAGGCGGAAGTTGAAAACCTTCTTAACGCGGGCTTTATATATCCAATTCCTTGCACAGAATGGGTTTCAAATATTGTCCCTGTAGATAAGAAGAAGGGCACTATACGGGTCTGTGTTGATTACCGATACATTAATCGGGCCTGTCCTAAGAACAATTACCCCACTCCTTTTATAGATCAGATCATTGATGAATGCGCAGGGAGTGAGATTTATTCCCTTATGGATGGCTTCTCCGGGTACAATCAAATTAATATTTTACCCGCTGATCAACATAAGACTGCCTTTATCTATCCGTGGGGTACTTTCGCTTACAAAAAGCTCCCGTTCAGTCTAAAAAATGCTGGGGCCACCTTCCAGCGTGCTATGTCCTATGCTTTCCATGACATATGCCATATTGTTCAGCCATATTTGGATGATTTTCCGGCCCATTCAGCTCAGCGTGAGGACCATCCTCAACACCTCCGCCAGATTTTCCTCCATTGCAGACGCTACAATATTAGGCTCAATCCTCATAAATGCGTCTTCTGCATGGATTCTGGCTGTCTTTTAGGATTCATCGTCTCCAAAGATGGAATTCGCCTTGACCCCCTTAAGGTTGAGGCCATCGTTAACCTCCCATCCCCTTCCTCGTTACATCAACTACAGAGTTTTCAGGGGAAAACTAACTTATTATGGCGCTTTATTCCGAATTATGCGGAAGTGGCCAAGGGCTTTATGTGACTTTTGAAACAGGACATTCCCTTCCATTGGGACAAGATTTCCCAACAATATTTTGATAAGCTTAAAACATTGCTCGTTAATGCTCCGCTGATACGTCCTCCCAACTATCATCACGAATTTACCCTTTATTTGGCCATTGCATTTAGCATGATAGCTATGGTTTTAGTACAGGATGACGACGATGGAAATGAACACGTAGTTTATTATCTATCTCAGAATATTCTCGACATAGAAACACACTATGCTCATGTCGAGAAGTTGGCGCTTGCTGCGGTTCAGGCCGTTCATCGATTCCTCCATTACATCCTGTTGCGTACCGTAACCGTGGTTTCTGACTGCAACCCCATGACATATATCTTGTCTCGACATTTGCTGGGGGGGAAAGTACTCCAAGTGGATTGTAATCCTTCAAGAGTTTGATTTAGAGTTCACCACTGCTAAGTCGACGAAATCATTGGTTTTTGCTGATCTGATCTACTCTCTCCCGACAGACTCCATTCCATCCCAATCTGAGGATCATATCCCGGATGGAACACTCTTTCTCATCAGCACTCATGACCCATGGTACGATGACATTATCATGTATCTTCAAACATCCACGTTCCAGTCTGAATTGACAAAAGATGCTCGACGACGGATTCGGAACCAATCTCAACCATACCGCATTATAGGAGATACCTTGTACCGTGTCAGAGTTGACTTTGTGCTCCACCGGTGCTTCACCCTGGAAGAGGCTGAGAGAGTCTTGAACGACTGTCACAGTGGTGCCTGTGGCAGTCACAGGTTTGGATATGCCACCGCCCAGAAGATTCTGCTGCGGGTTATTTCTGGCCGTCTATATTCAAAGACTGTATTGTTGCGGTTCAAAAATGTCATGCGTGCCAGGTATTTCAGCACAAGATGCGCACGACACCCATACCCTTGCATCCTGTCATTACCATAGGCCCTTTTTCTAAATGGGTCATAGATTTTATGACATGTAACCCTCACTCGGCTGGGAGGCATGCTTATATAATCGTTGTCATAGACTACTTCACTAAGTGGGCCAAAGAGATGCTGACATTAGCTGTCGATGGTAAGAAATATGCCCAATTTCTTTTCAACCATGTTATTACATGTTTCGGAGTCCCTCAAGCCATTATCACCGATCATGGCACTCATTTTCGAGATTACATGATGGCTGAGCTGACATCAAAGTTGGGCTTACGCCATGATAGCTCAACACCATACTACCCCCAGGCGAATGGCCAGGTTGAGGCCGTGAACAAGGTTTTGGTCACGATGCTTCAACGAACGATTGGTATCCACAAAACCAACTGGAATCTCCAATTGTTCTCAGCTCTCTGGGCTTATCGAACATCTGTAAAGAGCGCAACCGGATTCACACCTTTCCAATTGGTGTATGGTCTGGAAGTGACTCTCCCGGTTGAATGCGAAATTCCTTCCCTGAAGTTGGCTATGGAACTATTGCCTGACACTTCTCCATAGGAAGAACGTCTCTTGTATTTGGAACGACTGGATGAAACCCACCGCTTAGCTACCTTGGTTATTGAGGCACAGAAAAAGCGGGTCAAAGCCCATTTCGATCAATTAGTTTCTCCACGTTCTTTCATTGAAGGGGACCTCGTCCTCCTATATGACCAAGCACATGATAAACTTGGAGTGGGCAAATTCCATCCCATGTGGCAAGGGCCCTATATAGTTAAATGAGTTTTAAAAAATGGGGCCTATGAGCTTATCGACTACGAAGGATTTCCTCTAGTGCAGCCTAGGAATGGGTTGTACCTCAAAAAATACTACACTTGAGTTATTCTTGTGTGGTGTGTATGTACATAAGTGAGTGATTTCATTTTTTGTGCATGTGTGGTGTGGTGTTCTTTGTAAGCGTCTTTCTGCTGATTGGGTCTTCCTGATTGTGCAGATGTCTATTACTCCTTTTGTTGGTTTCGTGGATGGTGCCTCCTGTAGTACCAGGAATCTGTCTTCGGCAGCCTGGGTAATCTACGATCCTTCTGGTGAGTTGGTTAATTTGCAAGGTGTTTGTCTAGGGCCTACCACAAATAATGTCACGGAGTATAGTGTTTTTTTGGAATTATTAAACAAGGCTGTTAACCTCAGTATTCGTGCATTACTTGTGTATCTAGACTCACAGCTTGTAGTACTACAACTTAATGGTCATTATTCAATTAGAAACCCATCCATTTTACGTCTGTATCTACGTATTCATTTACTGGAAATAAATTTTGATTACATTACATATCAACACATACCCAGACACATGAATGCGTTAACAGATGCAGTAGCTAATTTGGTTTTAGATAGACATTTGCGCAACTTATAAAAAACATCATCACATGTAAAATATCCATCCAGAAATAGATATATATAAATATATGTCGATAGTTTGCAGTTTGTGTACATCACATAAAATCAAAAAATATACATGTCTATTTTAATAATATCCGGAGACAACATGTCTCTCAAAATATGCATATAAAAAGCCCTAGATGACTAATCAGCGTGGTGCTCATGGTAACATGTCACCGCGCGCAACAATCACCTCAGCAATCGATGGAGGCGACTAGGCACCCGCACGGTGTGTCTCTTGTAAGCCATCGGGATGTCTGCTTGCCGTGCGTAATCTAGAATCCCCCGGGCGATACCCTCCAGGTTCTGGACTAGCTCACTCCCTTCGCCACCCTCAGCTTGAGGATCATGTGCGAGAGGGGTCCTCCATGCAATAGGCGACATGTCGGTGGGCCTCTCTAGGCCAACATCTGCATACACATAGAACTATTGTTATAATAGACATGTATCACAAAAAAAAAAAAATCATAAATACATAAAAAGTAAAAAAGACTCATACCCAACTCCTCGTCCCAGTTGTCCCCCTCCGGGAGTGGAAGATCTGGGTCTCCCATGAAGTCGGTCCCGGTGTAGGGCCAGTCCTCAACGACGATCAGCTGTAACCGTAGCCATACAAAAAACTTGGGCCTCTAGGACATCTGCTGGCCCCCTCCTGATCTAGGCATGAGTGCTTCCGATCGAGCCATCCTCGGCTCCCTCAATGACGGCTCGGCGACTATCGCCCCTTGGCCCTGGAAAATTGGTAATCGTTCCAGAATGAACGACACTAGAATGGAACCGTACCCAAACTGTTTAAGTTTGGCCTTCTTGCACTTTGTCAGCTGTCGTTTGATGTTTGTTGTTAAAGCAGTGGCCCAATCAAAAAGTGTAGGGTTCATGCATTCAGATGCTAGTAGGAGCTATGCTTTGGTTGCCTCATGCGGTGCCTACGACCTCGCAACCCGCGTAATGGTGTGGAGCACTACTCGGAGTGCTAGATTAGGGAATGTGTGGATATCTACCTTCCCACTAGGCGATCCTGTCCGTGCCCTTGGGCACACTCTCACCATTACCATCTCCATTTTCTCACCAGAAGGTCTACTGCCTGTCATGATTGGCACTGGGCCTCTGCGGGACAATTCGGTTATGAAATAAACATCAGAGACCTCAAGTTCTAGTACTTGGTCTCGGAGCTTGAATACTTCTTCGGTCTCGTCCCATATGCTAATCAAATATTGCAATAGCTCAGGTTGAGCTCTCCGTGCCCAATACCTGCGCCAATTGGCCGAGCCCTAATTTTGCAAAAGGTTCCCCTAGAGATCAATGACACAATGGAAATATATAAAAAATGAATCAAAACAAAGCTAAGGGGAGTGCCTCTTACCTGGAATGAACGAGAACCATAATGATGTACTGGATTGGTCACAATCACTGCCATAAGTTTGCACAGCAAAAGCTCATTGTTGCTCTCCAAAGAGGTAAAAAGTAAAAGTAAATATGTTTTTACTATTTGTGGCATATTTATAACTTTTCAAAGTTAAATTAGGTTTTGAAAGTCATTTTTCCCAACATTTTACTATATTTTGTCGAAAAATGGATTTTACGCTCGCTTTTATGTGCAGCAACAGTTTTTTACGCAGCTTGAACGGTGATACGAGTTGTATTTTATACTTTTTCGGACTCGGTAAAAACATGAAAAATTCATTTCTGGAGTCATCTTTCAGCTCTTTTCTGACTCTCTAAACATGAAAAGATCGCTGAGTCGCTTTTCGTTTTGATCTCGTTAAAGTGGCTGTGAAACGACATCTACCCAGTATATGTTTACCCCTTTTTTGGGCTGGGATAGATTATTTACGAAAAATGAATACCCTAGCCTATCATGACTAGGAGGCTTTCTCAGACATAGTTTTCTACCTTTTTGAATCTGAGGAACTATTTACGAAAAGGGACTGTTGGAGTTTACTTTTCTGTTGTCTTTTCAAACTCTCTAAATATGAAAAGACGCCGAGTTCTCCCTTTGTCAGACTCGTTAAACCCTGATGACATTGGATTTAGTCGTAATGACGATATTCAAGTTTCTCCTTCGTAGGGCTCGTTAAATGTACTAGGATGGATTCGTCCGAAGGACGAACTTATATTACAAGCATATGCTATCCCCTTCAAGCTTGTCTTCAAAAATAATTGGGGTGCTCGCCAGAAATGGTGGGGAAAATGGAACCAATATCGTCGTCGTGTCGGTAGTATGTCGCTCTTGAACATGGCACTTGTCTGCATTCGTGTCGGGTTGGGGACATCTCATCTCGTTTTTTGCTTGCCTCCGTGGATTTGGGTAATCCCTTTTGACCTCTCATCTGCTCTTTGCCTCGTCATCATGACCTCTGATCTTTTGATGTCAAATACTGCCAAATCCACAATCGTGCTACCGATATGTTCAAGAGAAGTTGACCTCTGCAGTTTCAACCTTCCTCTGATTCTCATCTGGTCCTGATTCACAAAAATTATATTCCTCCGTCTCGCGTCGATGATGTGGGAAAAAATATGGCCCACCTTCGATCAAGGTCACTTCCTGTCGACTCCAACTCATTATCTAGGAAGTTGATCCAGAGACTCCCTTCCAGTACCTTGGAGCCTGCATGCCTCAATGGCAGGTTCTTCGCATTCGACGCAAGGCTTTCATCATTGACCTTCGATCGGATGATTTTGCGGGTGTTCGACACCAGATCACTATTCACATTCCGTGGATTGTACCTATAGTTCCTTGAGGGCCATTGTCATTATTAGTGGTACCTCTCGCGTCTATTAACAACTTTCATCATTGGATGGTAATCAGACAATGTTCTTGCATGTTCGACTTCAACTCACTTATTCACATGCTTGAACTTGTACTCTGTTCGAGTCGAGATGGAGCACAAGACCTTGGATTTTGTCTATTGGAATCTAGGCTACGATTTTGTGGATTATCATGATTGGTTACATGACTCATTGATTGGATGGCTGCGACCATACTTGAGTCTATTTATCGATCCTCACTGGATGGCTGCGTCCATGCCTTGGATCTCGATTATTGTATACTCTATTATGGATGGTTGCGCCCATACCATATATATCATGTATTTGAGATATCAGTTGTACTTGTCTACGTAGGTTTTCCGACGATAGTGTTTTTAGTTGGACACGTTCTTGTAAAGAATTTCACCCCTCTCTCTCTATCGGGCCTCATGCTTTAGGGGGCATCTGTTACATAGTAATTTGTCACCGTCCTTGAAATCCCCCGTCCTGCATATTGGAGGGCTTATTCCGTGACCTGTGTGTAGTGATATGACCTGAAACCACTTTCATGGCATCCTCCTTGACAAGGACAATCATTCCCCTGAAGACAATTTCCTGTGAAAAGCCTTAAAAATAGCCCTTTTGGCCTTGGCGCAACTATCCAGTTCAGCCCTCGCGCCAATGGGGGAAATCCACCAAAGAGGGCTCGCCAACTGGCGCTCTGTCCCAGTGTAACACCCGCGCCAGGCTTAATAAGGATTGTTTTTAAAAAATAAATGGCGGAAGTTTGATTCCAACCAACTCCTGAACGAATCTCTAAAATGAGTTGGGAGGTTTGGCTCTGGATCTCCATGTAGGGGAAGTGGTTTTCCACCTATCATGGAAGCTTCCTTAAGGATAGGGCCAATCCCACCATTGTAGGGATCCCAACTCCCCTTCCACCATCTATATAAGCTTTTCATTTTCCCTTTGCAGGCTAGCCTGAATAGAGCTGAATCATTAGTAAGGAGATTATTGTCAGACAGCCGAAGAGAGAGACTTGTCCCATTCCCGACCAACTTTACTGAGACGTACTCCACTGTCGACCCACTGAAGGAATATCTAGCATCAGAGCTCAGGTTGTATCTTTCTTTGTTCTGATTAATAATAAACGACTTCGATTATGGTTCCACTGAGATGTTCATGTTTTATGATTATGAGTTGTATCTTCTCTGACTGATACATAATTGTATGTATTGGGTTTTACGCTTGTTTGTTTGTTGTTTCTTCGTGTACGTGCAGGTGTTCGAATGCGCCTAGCGGAAGAATTGTGATCTGCCAAAGCGAGGGACGGAAGCGCCATCTTCTCCGCAAACGATAGCAGCGTAGGAATTAAGGTAGGCCTCTTGTTGCACCTTGGTCTTTTTCAATTAGGAACTTGTGTCTTAGCATGACTTGGTTGTTGCTAGACCTGATCTGGGCTAGTAGGGATCACCTCTGTCCGCAGAGGGGATTTACCTCTCCAACACACTCCATGATCCTCCGCATGTGGTTGCTCCACATCCTTAGGTTCACTCTTGCCTTCATGAAAATCCAACTCCCTCTCAAGGGTCAATTTCATGGCTTTCTCACACTTCCCAATGGTAGGAATCTTTGTAGAAATCGCATCTACACCAAATCTATAGAGATTCTTCTGCATCTCCAGTTGTGGCTTCTCCACAACCTTCTGAGGCTGCTTCTCAGGCTGCATGTTGAGAGGCTCCCTCTCAACCACCAAGTCACTAACCTTTTCTTTGCTCCTCAAAGCTTTGCATGCATCTTGTACCTCAGTACATGTAGGTTCTTGGCTCACGCACATTGTAATTGTCCCACCGCCGCAAAATTTTCTAACAAAAAGAGGTGATTTTAAATCGATGATATCTCCCTCATCCAAGCTCTGATTCGACTGATGTTTTTTTTCAATTTGGGTATTTTTTTGCAAGGAATAAAAACATGTTATTTTCTTCTGAAAAAATTTCATGAAAATTTTCAGATATTCTCTGCAAACTCGTGCACCCAAATAATTCATGCTCTCATACCATGTAGAAAATTTATAACACAACTCTGATACCATGTAGAAATTTATAAACACAGTAATGTATTTCCGTATTCTCTTGATCTAAAAAATTAATATTATGTTAAATACATAATCCTTCCACTTAATTCTTTGTGGAAATTAAATCGCCAATTGCAAACACATGAGGAAAAAATCAAGTGCACATAACAAGATGTTTTACCAGGAAAGCTTAAAGCTAAAAACCCCAACTATCATATATTATGTATATCAATGGATCATGAAAAAATCTCATATATCTCATACAAATCTCAGATCATAGAGCTCTCAGTATAATATACAATCGTCTCACACTGTCTTGCAGAAATATGCACCTCCATGCACCAATTTCTTGCCTCCTGACAGCCTGCCTCCACCGCAGAATCCCTGCTGAAGAAGAACCCCGAATGAATTCGACCTTACCTTTCCTTGACTGCGCAATACTCATAGGCATATCCAATGTGTGTGTTTATGCATTGAATGCTCCACTATAGTCACAACAGATAGTCCATCTCACCCTTTCACCTATCTCTCCACTGGATCTCCACTGGATTTGACATGCAAGTAGTTAACTGTTGTATTTATTCAGTTGCAAGTAAGACACTACATGTGAATTAATTAAATAATTAATTCACTCGTCTATCACTAGCATATTTTCAATTACAACTAGCAAAACTGAGTTTAACTCACTGAACTGAGTTAAACTAAATAACAACTCACATAAATACTCTTCCAACTATGTTACAACTTGCCACAATCAGTTATAACTAAGTCCTCCATGCATGAGTCACCAACCACCACTAGTAGAAAATGATGAAATTAGTGACTAGGTGACTAAAAAAGTTAGTCACCACCATGATTTTAAGTGAATTACTACTAAATTTGAGCAATTTTAAGTGACTGAACTAAAAATGACTAACTTAAACGACTAATTTAGTCTAGAGATAAAATATACGACTAGATAATAAGTGATTAAACTAAAAACGACTAACTTAAATGACTAATTTAGTCTATAATTAAAATATATGACTAGATAATAAGTGACAAAATTAATAATGTTTAACATAAATGACTATTATAGTCCAAGAATAAAAATATGACCAAATAAGAAGTACAACAAGAATATGAATTAGTTATTTATATTAGTAATTTTTAATTGTGTCACTCCATAAATGGAAAATTGCAATTTTGATGCTGAAGTGTTACATTTCACTACAAGGGTCTCTAAATCCAACTGTAGTGTTAAAATTAAGAGAAAAATGGGTCTCTGAATCCATCTAAAATGTTAAAATTATGAAAACACTTTTGTTTCTAAAGTTTAACACCGCAAATGGATTCAAAGACCACCTTCTTTGAATCCATATGTAATGTTAAATTTATAGACAAAGAGGTCTTCGAGTCCATTTGAAGTGTTAAAATTTAGAGACCTTCATCTTCAATGTTAAAATTTAGTTAGATGGATTCAACGACCCCCTTAAAAGATTGTCCATCAATCCATTTATAATGCTAAAATTAGAACACTTTTTCACAATATCACTACTAAACCAATGTAAAAGTTGCTATTAAAATGGTTAACCACAAAACATATTAACACAATCAATAACTTTATCATAAATAGAAAAAATAGAATGAAAATTTGGTGTTCATGCAGAATATATATAACTCTAATTTGGTTTTTAATAATTAAATATATAAATATAAATTATAACAAAACCTCTTTGTTTATTCCCTCCATATTTTTTAATTCTTCCCTCTATATTCATTTTAAATTTCAGGCGCTATTTCTTTGCTGAGCGTTAATGGGATTTAATACTCCGTTGATGGTATGGAATTGGAAGATTCACTCACAATACCCTTTGAATTAGAGAAGCTGTGGGTGTTTCACACAGTGGTGATTGTTGTACAGTCGAACTTGCACCACATTGGAAATAGACAAGTGAAACTGAGGCCATGACCAACCTCGGTGAACAATTCCGGTGAACAATGTGGAGATTCCGCCCACTGCTGAAGAGTATTCGGGGCCTATTAATTCTTCCAAAAGAAGTGTTTTCATAATACGATGGAGCGAACCAGGAGGAGAACATTGAAAGTACTCTACTCCCCAGCTACGCTCATTGTTGCGCCTAATCTAAATCCAAAGGTAAGCCTCACCCCCATATCCCTCTGAGATTGTTAATAAATAATTTTTCTATTGATTTTTGAAAAATGGAATAAATTATATCACTAGACCTGTTAGAAATCATTGTCCGTAGTCTGAGGACGAGAAGGAATTCAAAACTATGAATCCATAAACCCTTAATGCAGTATTATTTCTTAAGAGTTCATAAAATTATGGTTTGTGTCATTTACTGTGTTTGCATAGAGAAAAGTGAGGTTCTCTTACAACCTAGGGTAGAATATATGTGAACTGTGCATGTTTCATGCTAATAAAATAAAACGTAAAAAAGGTCAACAATATCTGATGTCTAATGCTGGAAAAAATTATTGGTGCTTTTAGTGATTGCAACATAAGCTTATTTTCTGGCAGTACAAAGAGCTCTCCTTTTGTCGGGCAAGCAATAAATCCATTCATTCTCAGAAGTATTTGGACAACATGGAAGAAGGTAGTTGGTTTGGTGTGTCTTCTGCATTACATACAATGCATAGTTAGTGACAATGTCGGGTGTTGGATCTAAGCCATCCCATTGAGATTGATATTGTTATCGAATCTAAACTCACCCACCGATCTATGTCTGAAAACACCCCTCATTAAAAGAGCTAGAAATCTGGATACCAAAAGAAAGTGAAGAGGGAGCCTGGTGTGTTAGCTAGTGGTTGAGTGTTGTGGCAAGTAGGAGCTCTTAAAATCAAGTCCTTGGGTTGGTGGCCTCTGATAAATTCTTGATATTGGTGGGCCTCACTCAATGTCCTACCTACCTGGGGTAGGTACCAAATTTTTTCTAGCTAGTTTACCTTGGGTTTCATCCTCAGAATGAGGGGAAGTGCCTGGAGTAACATGGGCTATGTATTTACAAGGAAAATAAAATTCTAATGTTTGCAAAAGGAGAAAAAGATAAGAAAAATAGCATAGATCCATCCAACCCTGGATTTTTTAAGAAGAAAAATGTTTGCATGTATCCTTTTAATGCATCTTGGTGTTTAATAGATCTAGGGTTAAGATGGATCTTCTGGTCACCTTGTTTTAGTAGGCAAAAGTTTGCCCAACTAAGGACCATTTCACATGACAAGATAATCAAAGTCAAGTTTGGATACAGTAGTATATGATTTTGCATAGGTTTCTATTAGTAGTAGTAAGGTTCTGTTAGTGATATTTAAGGTTAATTCAAACACTTTTTAGTGTAAGTTTTGGATTTTGTCACTTTCTTGAAGTATCTAGCCTCACGTATTAGGCAGTGAGAAGCATTCTTTATTTTATCTAGTAAAAAAAAATTTGTACGCCTCTATTTTATGTTGGCATTGAGTCGGGGGGAATTTTGCAATTGTTTTTGGGTAGTAAGTATAGTAGTTTCACTAATAAATTCCATTACTTTTGGATCCCTTTGAAGTATATATTGACCTTTGCTTGAAGTTGTTATTGTTGGAAACTCATGGATAACCAAGAAAACTTGTAGTCCATGTATAATGGGTTGGGTGCAATTTGTATTATTGAATGACATTGTTCAAAAGCTTAACCTAAAACCTAACCCCCAACAAAAGCAAAAAAACACTATCCCTGTTCATTGTTGAGGGATATAGTAAATTTCAATTTTTTCTATGCTATGCTAATTATATTTGTATTTTTTTTTTCAAAGTCGGGAGGTAGAGTCTATATTAAAAAATATATGGCCATACCATACAACTTAAGTTTGCAAAAAATATGTAGTCCTGGGCAATCATGACCTAGAATTCCCAGCTAAGGATGAAGGTTGAAATAGCAAAAAAATATACTATGGAGGCCTATCCATATCTACCTCTTAGAAGTCCATAGCCATACTACTTAACCCACTGGAATAATGTAAACGGTACTCAACAAACACACTAGGTTACTAAAAGAAAATAAAAAATGTAATGCCCATTTTGGGCTTTAGTTACTAGGTCCACATGAATTGTTAGCCTCTAGGTCTTGATATTTCATTGTTGTAGAGCTAGTATCAAAGTAGATAGCCACATGTTTGTCTTTAGTGAGGCCTTCAAATAGCTTTGAGATATGGGCAGTTAGAGTGTATGCATTGAATGATGTATAGAAAATGAGGTAGAGTCTACAGAGGTGTTGCTTAAGTCGAGAGTAGGAGCTAACTCAAACTCTAGAGGGAGGTTGAAGTGAACAAATTTACACCCAACCATCATTTATAGACTCCATATTTGAGGCCATTTCCAACTAGTTCCCTCTAAAAATGGTCATGGAGGCCTGAAGTTCATCCGCCCATTCCCTCTAAGCCAGGAAACACTTAATAATCTTTCCAGAAATTCCACCAATCAATGCACTCATAATCCTACAGAGCACATAAAACTGAGTTACCAATATTTAACCTTGGCTCATAGCCAAAGCCCACCTGCAATTCTGATGGAATTCTCACAATGATTATGGCATAAAAGGGTATTAGCTCTAACATCAAATCCATTACCCACAAACAATTGCAAATCATTATACATTCGAATACTTATCCCTCTCACCAAGGATTTATTTAACGTAACATAGGACCAATGTTCACCCTTTGGATGGATCAATTAATCCCACATGTAGGATCCATTTCCACCAAAATATAGTTCTTTAGAGAATGAATCAAATAAATGTGCATACGACTAGAAGGTGAGGTCGTTTAAGCCCTGTCCTCCACATTTTCCTCATGATATGATAGGTATCATGGGAAGGGTTTCTTGTCTTAACACTTTGCTAATTCATGTGAGTGGGCACATGGAGTTAAAGCCTCTTACCCCCTCCTTTACACGCAAAACACCTCCTTGTATTTGAACCCTTTAATTAGCCGTTTAGTTTTCTTCAACATTTAGAATTTAAAATATTTTGGAAAGCTTTAGGTTTGTAGGTAGGGGGAGTTTGAAGGAGGGATTAGATAACTGCCATTTAGTTTTTGATCACTGTCACCTTTCAAACACATTTGTCTTTTAGTACATTGGCCTTTTAGTTTTCTTCAACATTTCGACTTTAATATTTTTTGGCAAGATTTAGGTTTGTAAGTAGGGGGGATTTGAAGGAGGGATTAGATAACCACCATTGAGTTGTTGATCACTATCACCTTTCAAACAAATTTTTCTTTTAGTACATCAAATCTTTGATGGACTTTAAGAGCTTTTGGTTCATTGGAATATGCTGAAAATAATTGCAGTTGTGCTTAGATTCATGTCGATATCTCAAAAGATAGAGAAATCTCTAACATTTATGATTTTACCTGATATCTAATAGAGATATCCATATGTCCTGTAGCAAATTGCTTAATAATTCAATATTTTTGATATATAGATTTGTTTGTTGGAGTTGAATTCAAAGGGAAAATGTGGAGACAAGTAGTGTAGAACACTATGTATTTCCTGCTTTGCTACGTTGTTGCATTCATCAATTATGTGCTAAGTCTCTTTCTAGAGCTAAATTTAGGAGTAATTTGTAGAGTATATGGTGTTGTTTATCAAATATTTTGTAGAATTGAGAGTAGATTTCATGCAAAGAGGGGCAGGAAAATATTAGGAGATGAATTGAAAAGGAAAATGTGAAGACAAAGTAGCATAGAAGACTATTTATTTCCCACTTTTATAGGTTGGTGCATTAAAAAATTATGTGTCACAATTTGTGGGAGATTCCAACTCTTCTATATTTTTTAGAGAAGGGAAAAAGTCTATTAGAATAGGGAATCAACTTGGAGTAGTGTGCTTCAAACTTCAAATGTGGGTAATACCTAGCAAGTGAATTGTCGCTGGATCCAAGTGGCACATATGTATTTGCATTGTTGTGAAAGAAAGTAAAGGTGAGGTTGTGTTGCACATGTCAAAATTGAGGTATGCCATTACAAGTTATGAAAAGTTTCAAAATATTAAATGAATTTTGGGACAACATGCATTTCTCTGTTTTTGCAATTTTTCTTTGTATCACTTAATAATATTTCTAGAAATTCCACCAATCAATGCACTCATAATCTTGCAGAAGCACATAAACTGAATTACCAATATTTAACCTTGCCTCAGAGCCAAAACCCACCTGCAATTCTGATGGAATTCTCACAATGATTTTGGCATAAAAGGGTATTAGCCCTAACATCATATCCATTAACCACAAGCAATTGTAAATCATTATGCATTTGAATCCTTATCCCTCTCACCAAGCCTTTATTTAATGTCACATAGGACCAACATTCACCCTATGCTCTCTTGAATTTCAAATTTTATTTTATTATTTTCTCACTGTTAATACTTCCTTTCAAAATTGCTCTACTTTCCATAGGGTTTTAGTTTAGTAGTGAAGGTAGTCCCTTTCCTAGTTTCCCACTGCTTTCCAATCTCCTAAGAGCATATGCCCAAGCGTCGTGGACCGGTTTTCCTACATAAGTAGGCCGCTTTGTGGTTCACCCCTTATGGGCCGAGGGCTATTAGTCGTGTGGAAGTGGGGCCATATGTAATATCTAGCTTGTTGAAGTGTCATGCAAAAGGAAAAATGTTGCACCACTGTGTACTCAGGCAAACCAAAATCGTTGATGCCCACAAAGCCAGATCTAGTTTTTTCATGTGTGCCATATGTGTGCATGGGCATGTTTGTGCACATATATTTCTCTAACCTAAGTATCATATATGAGAGTTGACAAATCGAGACTTGTCTAACATTTGTAGGTTACAAATGACGATTTTTTTTTCTAAACTATTTCAAACTCTGAGAAGGGAATTTCACTTACTGTGTCCACATTTTATTTAATCCAAAATTGTGATCTACTTGATAAGGCGTTACAGTGCTTCTTTGTTAGATATATTTGTAAAATATAGAATGGAAAATTATTGAAAGTTTGTCATATATTTCAGAGCCCAAAACCTGCCAGGTTAAATGATATAAATCATAGTTTAGCCAGTTAGCATTCAGTTTGAGACTGTATATATTTAGTTGTACAGACATTTGTGCCATAGTAGTCCAATTTTCAACATAGAATATTATGCATATTCTATCATTGCAACAATCCAAAAAGAGATTCATAAGGTATATAAACATTCAAAAATACCAAGAGGCTAGTTTGAATTCAACTGATACTTATTTTTCTTACAATTAGTTTGTTAGTTGATGCTACCAACCTTGTTTTTTTTGCAAACAAAACTCATCTCAATTGCAACCTGTCTGCTAGATGGATTATATGATATTTAGATATTTTACTACAACCGAATGGTCTCTATGCATTATATGAAACATAAAAACTGTTAAATACTATTCCCAAAAAAAGTATTGTTTTTAGATTAACTAGATCATTTATTATGCAATAATTTGAAATGCATAAACTGTATACCTCCCTCAAACAAAATTGTGCTTTCAGATTACAAAATTTTGCAGAAGCCATTCTTTGTGACACCATTTTCAAGAATATCTGCAATGCTTATAGGGGTGGCAAGTGAGGGGGGAAGGTTATTTTTGGCCCCGAAGGATAGATTGAATTAGGCTACTCTTGGAATCTAGGAAAAGCTTCTAATCCTTCAAGGCCTTATTCTAGTTGCTTCTTCTCCAATCAAGTCCCTCATTATAATAGGAGACTCCAATAACACCATATGTCATCTTGTGTTGAGAAATTTTTATTCAGACTCTTAGCTGTGACATCTCCACACAAGAATAATGGGAAATCTATCCATATTACCAATCACACAAGTAAATCATGTTCTAAGAGACCTCAACGCTATAGCTAATAGGATGGCCAACCAAGCCTTATCACTAGCACCTGAAAGCATGCATATCAAAGGAACAATGGAGGGAGGAAATGATAACATAATTCAATGGATATGTCTACTCAATTAAAAAGCATGGAAGTATTGCTTTTTGCATGCCTGGAACGTGGCAATCACAGACTATCTTGTGACAACAGTGATAGAGTTAAGTTGAACTGCCATATTGTGATAAGTAAGTCAAAGTAAAATGTTTCCAAGTCTTGGGAATCCATGAGAGGTACCAAACAATCATGTATACTATTGGAACACCTTAATAGGTGAAGAGAGGAGTTTCCTTGTGTGAATGGCATGGTATAGCCAGTTCTGGCCCATCCCTAGAAGTAGTCACCCCATGCAAGTTGGTAGTGGGAAATATTCAACACAAAGAGGGACTATAAAGGTAAGGTCGTGGAGGATTAGAGAAGTTAAGTTTTATATTACCCCCTCTCCTTGCGCATCAATGAGTTGGGAATTGAAGGAACTCAGGGAGGTAACTTGCTCAAGGGACCTCTTTGTTATATTTTGCTGGATTTGGTTCCAAAACACTCTATGGAAAGCAGGGTCATCAAGGTAATTGGCACAATCATTAACAAGAATTTCAGAGGCAATTTGGACAGGGGATGGAAGCTCATAAAATCTATACCTAAGTCACCTGATACGGGGATATGGGGATACGGGGATTCGAGAGTCAGATTCGGGTATGGTGACCCTCGGAACAGGACACATCTGTGATACGATATGTTATATATTATTTTATTAAATATATTTATAGATATATTAATATATTAAAAATTATATATTTTTTATACAAATTCATTGATTCAAACATAGATTTAAGATCTTAGATACTCATGCATGATACATTGATACATTGATACATCATACAATTTTCAAATTTACTTAGAAAGACAAGATAGTAAGATACTGTAGTTTTATCATTAAGACATCAGAATCAAAATGTGTTACATAAGTACACTGCCAATGGCAAATAGAAATATAAAATACAAAAAAACTACAGTCTACAAGACTACAAGCCTGAAGCCTCAATGAGTCAGAGTCAATGAGTCATCAATCCTCATCATCATAATCAACATCACTGTCCTCATATCGATCATCATGCTCACCACTAATCTCCTCTGGCTCTGATGCATCCTCCTCCTCTGTCATCTCTGCATCTGCTGGTGTGGAGGATGATGCCTCTACTCCATCATCAAATGTGACAGGATCTAGCACTGGCGCATTGAGATCCAAGTTGGCCAATGCCAAATCAACGCTACTGTCTAGACCCATATCATCAGGAAAGAAATCCCAAATCTTTGTCTTTCCCTTCAACCAATCCTCCCTCTGCCTGTAGATGAGACGAAGGTTGGTGTGCACATACACCATTGTCTCTGCCCTGGACTGCTCAAGCCTGCTCTTCTTCACACTATACAAATTCCCATATGTGCTCCAATTCCTCCTGCAACAAGAGGATGAAGTCACCTAAGAGAGGAGCCTCATGGCTAACTGCTGTAGAGGAGGGCTTGTTGCCCCATGAGTTTCCCACCAAGAATAAGGCTTCTTAGCCCCCCTATCTCGAAGCACATCATAGCTTGCAAATCGCCCAGTGCCAGTGGAAAAATATGCAAAGGCATCCTCTACCTCATCAAGGGATGCCCTCTCCTGAAAAATCCTCCTCAATGCATCTTTCCTAACCTGTGAGATTTCACCATACATGTGAGGAGGGAATATGTGGGAAGGTCCACCATTCAGCCACTCATGGCTGTAGTATTTTGGGTTCAAGGAGTGAGCCAAACAATGTAAAGGTGTGCAATTCTTGTCCCATCTGTTGACAATAATATCCTATATGCTGGTGAAGAAGGCCTCTGGTGATGTCTCATACTCTGGGCACTGACTCTGTAAAACAATGGTCCTCACAAACTCAATCATGGAATCCCATCCCTCATAAACCTCTCCTAGGATGGGTTGGTTTGTATTTGCAAATCGGAGCAAGGAAATGATAGGCTCCATGATCTGAATAACTAGATCTATCTTCTCCCACCATAGATCATCCAACACTGTGTCTTTCACTTTCTTTGAGGCTACTTGATTCGTCTTTCTCCAAAAAGACCAAAACTCTGAAATAAATAATATTATCTCCACTCACTACCACCAGATTCAAGATGTGAGTATGGAAATCTAGCATCTCCAACTCCAAATGAAAAATGCACAGGCTATGGAATAGGGAGAAGCACGGGGAAGAGATCGTTAGGTGTCTTCAGTAAATTTAGTCCAAGCTGCTTCAATTGGATTGCCTAACAAACCTCAACCAGGTATCCTTAATAGATAATTTGATTATCATAGATGATTAAGAATCCACCTTGGTTTAAATTTTGTTGAATTCGTTTCAATTGCTATCACATATACACCTATTCCATAAAATGTATCCTTATGGATTTTTTTGGACTCTTGAGCCTTGCAGTAGGATAGAGACAATTGACATGATCGAACATGTTTAGTTACAAAATATTATGCTACATTGTGCTACAGAATGCTATGGATGTACCTTCGTTGTGGTTCAACACCGTTTTTCCAATTCAAACTACCTTGTTATGAAAAAAAAGAATATTTGCAATACTTATATTTATATCGATGATTCAAACCTAGATATTTAGGTTCATCATCAATACATAAGTCCAAATTTTTCAAACCATGGTATCTTAGTTTCAAACTAGGATTCTTAGTTTTGAACCATGAATGAGGCAGATAACATTCGTTAAGAAGAAAATAGAGAGTGGAGCTACTGAGATCTCCTTCCTCTGCTTCGGCACCTTTGCCTTGGCTGCAACTTTCACTCAATATGCCCTATTCTCTTTATTTTCTCCTTGTCATGTCGTCGATGCCCTTCTGCACCAAAATTTTGGGTCTCAGCACTTATCTTCCCCTGTTCATTGCAGATTTAGATTTTGGTCATGCATACAAAATAAAATGATCCCCGTTTCTCTTACAGAGCAGGAAAAAAACAATATTAATACGAGTTATATTAATAGAACCATCTGGTGAAGCTTAGTAACTCTTGACTTGTCTATATTAGTTATTCTTGTTTTTTCTGTCAAGTCATTTAACTTGACAAACTCTAGGATTTGACGGGGAAAATTTTCTCCAGATATCCCTAAGAAATCAAAACAGTAATAACTTAGCATTAGCAAAGCATGTAATGGAACTATGTTTACTTTGTATGATAGACTTAAAAGGGAAGTTCCTAGCAGTATCTCCACCACAGAACTTTGAAATATTAATCAAAAGAAAATTCTGTTGTCAAATGAGCTAAACAGAAAAGTTATTTCTGTAAATAGAAAAGCTAGACAGGTTCATATGAATTTTTTGTAGAAATGGCCCATTATAATACAAAAAGTTTCTGTCTATCAAAAAAATAATCCGTGGTGCTTAGTTTAATTAATGAGCACTTGAATCCAACTAAAATAGGCCATTTCAACTAAAAGGCGCTCTTCCCTTAACACTGTCAAAACTTAGAATTTATGTTGGCACTGGGCAGGAAAGAGTTTCTTTCTGTGAGGGGTCATTGTGTTGTAAACTAAACTGCACATCAGCAGGGATGCTTCTCAAGAGCAATGCAAGAGCAACATAAATACCACCTCGTTTTCCTCATTCATCATTTAGTACAAACTGATCAACAAGCTACGGTTGAACCTGGTCAAGCAGCCCTCTAGTCAAGTCAAGTCAAACTTCTGCCCTTCAAACTTCGGCCCTCTTTTCTCTGACCTAGGTCGAATTTCAGCCTCCAGAATATGCCTAGAAAACTCTACCTGCCCAGAAACTGCCCAGAAATTTACATGTGCAAGTTCGAGAGAGAGAGAGAGAGAGAAATATGATAGAGATGAATTCATCCTTCTTGTCCTTCATCCTTCTTCTCCTTCGCTTGAATGCCCATAAACTGTCTTTCTTGTGTATGATCGAATGGTGCCTTTGTGGAGGAGGTCGAATGCCTTTATATAGTGTTCTATCTTCACGAATGGGTTTGTCTCTTCACTGGAGCCAAATTGACTTGAGAAAGGGCTGATTGATTAGTTTGGAGCCAAAAATTCAAAATTCAAATTTCTCATAATATTTCTTTCAAGTGCTAATCAATAAAAATGACATGAAGAACATGCCTTACATTTACATTATACATTACAAGGGCTTAAATATAAATTATGAAGACTGGCCATAGTTATAAAATTCAACATAGCATGCCTTGCTAGGTAGGTTTAACATAATTTTTTTTGTTAACAGTAGTTCATCCTTTTTATGGATTTCAAGTGTTTTAGATTATAAATTCCAGCAAAAACATTGGAATTATCTGCTAGAGGTATTTTGGATGTCTTCATAGAGAATCTAGATAACATCTTGATGTAAGATGCATTATGGTCTCTCAGTCTGATGATGGTCATTGTGTCACCATCAGGTATAGTAGCATGTTTTCCTCTTATTCCATTTTGTTATCCTTTAGCTACTGTATATTTTTTCCTGCATGACATCACTGCATGGAAACCAAGACATTATGAAGTGGATTTCTGCTTTTTCTTCCTCATATAATGTCAGTGTTTTTCCATCTTGGTGTCAGTATGCTAATGTTTTCAGCAATAACGTCCTCAGAATCTGGAGATATGCTAGCTTCCTTGGTGTTCATCACAAGAATATTTTTTTCCTCCAGTGAGAAAAAATCATAATTTCCATTCATAGTGGAATGGATAATTACATTCTTTAGGTGCCTACAGCATTTGTCATAAATAAAATCAGATATAGCAGCATCTTCTTAGTCTCAAGGTTGTCTAATACATATAAGCTAGCTGTAAATATAATTTTTGTTCAAAAAGACTCCCACATATATATTCTTCGAGTGTTCTATCCAGCTTCCTGGATTTTATACAGTCTCATCACAGATGGCCAGACTATATAATCCTGGTGGTTGAACTATTTTATAGTAGCACATTTTTAGCGGGTGATTTAGAATAATCTTTGAATGAATGTTACATGTTGCATGTGTAATGGAATATGCTTTGGTCACATTAACAGGTTTACCTCGAGAAAAAATAAATTTCTGTTGTAATGTGTTGTTTGAAAGCATAAAGACAGATATAATTGGATGATAATACAAAACATCATAGAGGATTCATCCAACACTAATATTTTCATCTTGATTAGTTTCATTTGTTGCTGATTAGTATACCAAATAAATTGGAGCCTGTGTACATCATACAGCTAACTAAATATTTGCATTTTCATCCTCATAAATTCGTCCATTTGGTGTGCATATTGTCAGTCATTTAAGCTGTTTGATAGACACTATGGGTTCAATCTAACCACTCGATTCCATCTAAAAAATATGGTTAATAACTGTTGGCTGTTATGTTGAAAAGTATGATATTTTCAATGTCATTGCCAACCAAAATCTAGACGACATTTTGGATTTGCTAAGCATAGGCCTGATCCATAGTAGTGCTGATTTCTTTGGCAAAATTTCTGACAACTCTTTTGTGTTTCCTACTATGCTTTGCATTATGTTTTTCACACTACGGTCCTGGGATTTGAGTTGGGTTTCCCAAATGAGACATTTTACAAATGTATTATCTATATTATATAATCATCTTAGGCTTTGGACAAATTTTTTAGTACATAAATCTCTTGCAGAGGGACTATATTCAACGTTTACTCTCATCGCTTGGCATGCATGAGCTACGGATGTGCCATTGTTGGGCTTTACAGATGAATAAAGATAGAAATCCCCTTATTTACTGAGTGAGCTCTGTTTTTAATTGATTTCTTAAATTCCTTCCACATTTCTTGATGAGGGCAACAACCTCCTTCTCTGTTGAAGTAAACATCATTTATGGCTGGATTTTTGTAAGATTTCATGTATCGCCAGGACATTGGGAAAACTTCAGCCTTACAATTTCGTGGAATCCAATTGTAAAGGAGCTAATTGGTCCAGAGAACTACTCACTTGATTTTTACTACATACACTACAACTACATAAGAGATCCACGATGTAGAGCATGATGTAGAAGAACTCCTGTGGAAAATGGTCAGGTTGTGAACAAAGTAGTCAAGCTTCCTTTGCCAACTCAACTGTCAAAATGCTATAAAATGATGATGTTGTGTTACCTTGGAAACCTTCTCTTGTGGATAGGATAATACTCTGGAGTCATTAACTAATTCTAGTTCCATTCGTGAAGATTTAATGGGTTCATGGTTGCACTACCCTATTGATGATTCATTAGATAAAGGAATATTGCTCTGAATTCTTTGGAGGGTTTTGCTTGCTGTATCTATAAATCTAGGTCACTAGATCCAAGGTTATTTCATTTGCTATATTTTTATTTCACCCATTTACTTATCTTGGATCTAACAAAAGCACTTAATTGAGTTGTCATGCTTGGGAAAATTGAATATATATTTCTCATTTGAGGTCAATTTACAATGACTTGTTTCAACATTGAGAATCGAGATATCTTTATGATCTACACACTCAAAGAAGACTAATCAATGTGAAAATAGGGTGAACAACCTACTTAATAATAAGTGGAACAATTCATGCCATTTGAGATTGATTTCTAGGGTTAAATTCAAGCCTTCAGATCTAATTTTATTTTTGGTGGATATTGCATGATCCATGGTATGACCAACTTCCTAGTTATTCATTTAACACCTCAATGCATGTGATTTATTTCTTGTATGTCATTTTACTCACTCTGCATCAAGGTATGAAATGTGGCATGTTACACCTTGATAATTTCAATTTTTTTTTTGCACAATGAAGTCTTAAACACCTTCTAATGCAAGAAAATGCAAAAATGAGCTCAACAACCCACTTTATAATTCAACAACATATGCAGATTTGTCACTGACATAAAAACTTGGCTCTAGTTCTCACTATTTATCTACGTATTTTATGTGGTCAAGTACTGAAGTTTATTGCACCATTGTTTGATGATCTATATGCTCTGAAACTAAGTCATATAACACTTAATTTCTCATCTCTTAGCATTGGTGATGAGGATTACATCTTATGACATTGTTTAAAGTGTCCTTAAAGAAAATCAATACACAAGGTTCACAGAGTTTGAAGCAATTTAGTGTTTCAAGTCCCTCTTAAAGTAAACCAACAGCATAATAAATCCAACAACCTAGCCTATAAGGTTGATACCACACCTGATCTCAGACTTAAGAACCCTTAATCTACACCTATCCCATCTAACAAAAAACCGTGTGTTCAAACTTAGTTTCTTCACTGTTGAGCATGATAATGACTTCTTCTAGGCTGGGAACAGTGCATACTGCAAATTATAAGCTGCAATAATAGATTTATCCTTTTTGAAGATTAACAGAAAGGATCATGAACTTTGTCTGATATGGGTTTCAGAACTGTAAAGGATATGGTCAGTCATGCATATATGCTAAAGATGGATAAAGAGGTTATAGATAGTAATGAGAAGCTTGAAAATATCGATCTTTCTTTGCTACATTGTCCTGCAGCAGAGATTCGCCCAGAAGCTACTCAATATTGTGTTCAGGAACAAGTTCATGGTATAGATATGGTACATTTGTGTGGGGCTCCTCCTTGATCCTGAGTCAAACATTAGATCATCCATGCTCCCTCTTGCATTTGGCTCTTCCTACAATTTCTCTTCTAGCAGCCACCCTTTATGTAATTACTGTGTTCTGTATCCTCCTTTCATGCAGCTGCCCTTCCACACCATTTTGAACTGCCATTGTTGTCAGACACAACTTTCTGATAATGAGGGGGGTCTATTGCCTTGGTGGTTTTGAGGGATCACAGGTAAGGGTTCAAATATCCATCCCCCTCTACACGGCCTCTTTGCTTTATCTCTAGCATTTTCTTCACCATGGTGTCTTGGTGCTCATAATCTTCAATCACAAGGTACTCGTCATCTATTGAACCAGACCGTTGAGAGAAGGAAAGGATGGCTGAGGTGAAAAATAAGCCCCTTGACTACTTTAGGCTCTGACGATTATGGAAAAGTCCTCTTCCAATTCAGATGAGGAAATCCTATTTGAAAAGCCAGTTTAAATCCCCTGATCATGCCTCTATCTTGGTTAGATTGTTACATTTTCCCATAGGTTTATTGTGTCTTAACTATCCTCCTTGTCTCTTAGTTTGACTATGTACAACGGGTCCCACTTCCTTTGTCAGGGATGGAGGATTCAAGCTCTCTTGGTTTTTAAAGTCAAAAGTCATCTGCTGGGGGATTTTCTCTCTCTAGACAGGGTGGCTTTTACTATTTCAATTATAAATTCCCCCGCACATGCTACTAGTCTTTCTCAAGGGCTGCCTGATAGACTGATATCTTAAAATACTTCTATTTCTTTCTAACCAAACTTCCATAGCTGTCGACATGTTTCCAAATTGCTTTAAGCTTTGTGGATTATGATATCATATGCCAGTTTTGAAAGAGATCTGGTAACAAGGTAGGAAAGCTCCAACTGAGGTCATTTTTCTCTATAAAACGACTTCAAATATGGTAGGGGTACTCACACATAAAGAGCAGAGGAAAATGGGGCATCAAAAAGGGCCAAGGAAGTATTTTCCTTAGGAGTTGATCCTGTGTTAGGTTGTTTTTCAGTGGATAGATGTAAGAAAGTATTTGCTTTAGTCAAGTCCTCCTTCACCCAAACCTTCTTCCAGGTTTTGTTGAAGTTGCCCCTTCTTTCATGACCTCTCTTTACTATGTACAATTCAGTCTTGGAAGCTCTCCATTTTTAGTCATTCTGTCCCCCCTTGTTGGAATTCTGAAATTTTCTAGGATCTTTCTTGAGTGTTTTGTTGCATCTTTATTGATCTTGGTTCTAAATTCCTCCAAACTTTTCCTGTTTCTCTCCTTAAAGGTGTCCATCCTCAGCTTCATACCTAAAGTTCCAAAAAATAGAGCCCAAGAGCTATTGTAAGGGCCCCTTTGGACTTGCTAAATCTTCCATGCTAGAGAGTGTTATCTTCAAATTCCATGAGTTCTCACAAACTTAGCCTTGGATCCATCCTTGCTATCCCCAAAAATATAATCCTTAATTATGTTCGGGTTGTATCAAATGAAACATAGATGAACGAGCAGACATTCTGGGGATATGGTGCCTGTGTAGTTTGCCTTAAAGCTTTTTTTCTTCCTTGCAAATATGTTGGACCATATTTTCCATTAAAGCCTTATTAATCTAATCCCCCATAACATAGACCCAAGCCTCTGCAAGCCTTATACACATTCTTCTAGGCCAGCAAGATAATATTTCTTGGTCTTTTGTGTTCCTTAACGGACTACACATTTGCTGATATTTTGAGAATTGGCCAATTGTAGAATAGACTTTGACAGTTGTAGTTTGCCAGCTAGAGAGTGATTTCCCTTTACAAATTGTTCCTTTACTAGACAATCCTTTAATAATATTTTGCCAAAAAGGCCCTTCTTAGCATGATCATGAAGGAGAAGGATTCCAAGAGATTTCCTGGTAGTTGTTTTGGTGCTCTTCCTGTTGTGTTTGTATTTGTTAATTTTAGACAGACTTACTAGGTTTCCATAGCTGGCGACATGTTTCCAAATTGCTTTAAGCTTTAGGGATTGTGATATCATATGCCAGTTTTGAAAGAGATCTGGTAACAAGGTAGGAAAGATCCAGCTGAGGTCATGTTTCTCTATAAAATGACTTCAAATATGGCAGGGGTACTCACACATAAGGAGCAGAGGAAAAGGGGTCATTAAGAAGGGACAAGGAAGCATTTTCCTCAGGAGCTGATCCTGTGTTAGGTTGTTTTTCAGTGGATAGTTGTAACAAAGTCTTTGCTTTAGTCAAGTCCTCCTTCACCCAAACCTTCTTCCAGGTTTTGTTGAAGTTGCCCCTTCTTTCATGACCTCTCTTTACTGTGTACAATTCAGTCGTGGAAGTTATCCATTTTCAGTCATTCTGTCCCCCCTCGTTGGAATTCTGAAATTTTCTAGGATCTTTCTTGAGAGTTTTGTTGCATCTCTATTGATCTGGGTTCTAAATTCCTCCAATCTTTTCCTGTTTCTCTCCTTAAAGGTGTCCATCTTCAGCTTCATACCTAAAGTTCCAAAAAATAGAGGCCAAGGGCTGTTGTAAGGGCCCCTTTGGACTTGCTAAATCTTCCATGCTAGAGAGCATTATCTTCAAATTCCATGAGTTCTCACAAACTTAGCCTTGGATCCATCCTTGATATCCCAAAAAATATAATCCTTAATTATGTTCAGGTTGTATCAAATGAAGTACAGATGGACGAGCAGACATTCTGGGGATATGGTGCCTGTGTAGTTTTCCTTAGATCTTTTTTTCTTCCTTGAAAATATGTTGGACCATCTTTTCCATTAAAGCCTTATTAATCCAATCCCCCATAACATAGACCCAAGCCTCTGCAAGCCTTATACACATTCTTCCAGGCGAGCAAGATAATATTTTTTGGTCTGTTGTGTTCCTTAACAGACTACACGTTTGCTGAAATTTTCAGAATTGGCCAATTATAGAATAGACTTTGACAGTTGTACTTTTCCAGCTAGAGAGTCATTTCCCTTTCCAAATTGTTCCTTTACTAGACAATCCTTTAATAATATTTTTCCAAAAAGCCCCTTCTTAGCGTGATCACGAAGGAGAAGGATTCCAAGAGATTACATGGTAGTTTGTTTTGTGCTCTTCTTGTTGTGTTTGTATTTGTTAATTTTTAGACAGACTTACTAGGTTTACATTTAAAAGGAAGCATAGTAGAGTCAGCAAGAGGCAGAGGAGTAGCTTTAAGGGACAACGCAGAGGAGCAAGGGCAGCAGCAACAACGACCCAAAATTTGCGCAACACAAAGGCTTCAGCCGCTATGCAGGCCTAGGAGAGGCAGTGCTGCAACTTCAAAGGGCTTCCAAAGTTACGCAGAGGCCTCCAGAGGCAGCGTAAGGACTGCGCCACCCACTCTGGGGTTACACAGACCCCTTTTGAGCAGCATAAGGGCACGCAGAGCCTAGCAGGGCTGACGCTAGGGCTTCAGGGGCAGCACTGGGGTTTCTAGGGTTAGAATTGGGTTAAGTCCTGTAAATCCCATTTGAGGGTGTGGATCAGTCTGAATCTTAGTCTTAGAACAACGGGTTAGCTGTAGATCTACTTTTTCTCTGTCGGGTTAACCAGATTTGGTGCCCAAATTTGTTGTACTCATAATCTACTTAATAATAATAAACCCTCATATTTACTGCACCGATTTTCTCACTTTTGGTTTTTTCGGGGACTTATGTCCAAAAATCAGTGTGTCACTTTGTTGAATGAGCGTAATATTCAGTAAATGATCTTCATGTGTAGGATGTTAGTTGTGTTTACTTCGGTATTTTCTGAATATTCTTTCTGAAAATAACTTGTATAACTTAATCAAGTAGGAGAAATAAACCATGATACTACGGTAGGATTTTTGCATAACTGTATTCAAGAATTTTCACAGATTCCAGAATTCCAACCTGACTGGACAAAGAATTTAACAACCAAAGAAAGAGAGATAAAGAATGTCTATGGAAAATACTGTCATCTGGAATATTTGTCAAGTTAGTGTGCTTTATACTGCAATTTTTACATTCATAATATCATATTACTTTACAAAATTACTATTGGAATGTCAAGAGGTTTCTAAAGGAATATCCAATTGACAATTTTTTTGTTCATGTCACATAAAGTAGGGGAAAGGAGATGCCTTAATTCAGATCTTTGGCATGCCTGTGTCAGACCGCTTGTGTTCTTACCTGTTGTTGGGAGCAAGGCTGTTTATTTTCCATAGGGTTACAATGAGCAGGTGAGGTTGTTTCTCACTAATTTTTAATTTGCAATCTTCTTTTGGATACAAATGACTGAAAATAATGAATGCTTATCTTATTTTCATCATAAAATGTGATTCCAATATTTTGAAATTTTAATGTTACGTAATGAAACTGATCATAATCAATGTGATTTTAGGTAGTTGCTTCAACAAACAAGGAGGTTGATGCTCATATATCCAATTATACGAATTTTCCAACTCAATTAAATAAGCCAACTTCACAATGTTACAATGCATGTGGGTTCTCTGCATTTCATCCTTGCTTTGGTTGTGAACACTTTTATTCATATCGCTATATATACAAGATTTAAAATTTAATAAACACCTTATTGAATGCCAGGAATATGTGGAAACAGATGAAGTATATGCTCAAATGACATTGCAACCTCTTAATGTTGTAAGACATTTTCAATTTCATTATATGTTCTTTGCTGTAATTTCCAATTTTGGTGAGAAATGATTTGGTACTAGTTCCATTTGTGCAAGGAACTAAAAATTTATGATACTGTGCAATAAGCGAAAAATATTGTTATTTTGGTTCTGACCTTGGCACGCCAAGCAAGCAACCGAATTACTTTTATAAAACGTTGACTGCAAGTAACACTAGCACCGATGATAGGTTTTATGTGCCACGACGCACTGTGGAAAAAGTTTGTCCTCCACTTGTGCGGTTCTTATTTTCCCATAGTTGTTGTTCTATTTGTGATTTAATAGATAAGTGCTTAGAATTTTAGACATTTTTTAAGAGAAGACTACATTTTTTGAAGGATCAAAAGGTAAGGGTATTTTTCATATTTGTCTCTTATTAAGTTTTGTTTGTTTTGGGCATGATTTCACTAAGCAACCACCTTTCCAGGAACTCATAGCCAAGGATATTCACGACAATGAATGGAAATTTCGACATATTTTTTAGGGTAAGTTATAACAGTTATTTGAATGTTGTTTTGGAATAAAAGGGGATAGTGAATATGTAATTATGTGCAGTTTAATTTTGATACTCTTATATCATTGCAATGCATTTTGAAATGTATACAGGTTGTGCATATATCAAATTTGTTGCCACATTTGAGGTCATACGTGGCAGATATATTTTAAAATTCTTGTTAATGGTGTTAGTAGCTACCCGTACACTCTAAAAAGTATCTGATATAGCTAGTCCAAGTTACTTTACCTTTGAATGTGGAGCCAACATGTTTAGTTTTTCTTTGGATATAATTTTTTGGCTTCTGGGAATTTGATTCCTTTTCCCTTGGAATATTATGACGATGATTGAATATTTCTACATTGAAGCTATATTTCCAGTTAGTATCTAATTTACAAAGTCTTATCTTATTCTTTTTTAGTTTCTTGCTATAATCTTGTGTCAGCAATACTTTGCTCCACCCATTAGATTTCTACTGACTAGTTTTATTGTTGAAGTGTCACTGCTTCTTAAAGATAACTATATGAAACGATACAAATACAAAAGTAGAGCATGAGACATTCATAGTAGAAATTGCTAGCTCTGCTGTGTTTGATTATGTTGGATAAAATCAAAATTACAGTGTACCATAAACATGAGAATTCAAAATACTGAATGTGTGCTATTTGCATTTATTACTTTAGTTGAAGATAACATTTCATCAACAAATGTTGTACAATGAGAACACAGTAGGTACAAAATTTATTCTATGGTGATGTTTTATTATTATTGTTTTTTTTATGCAGGTCATTTGGCTAGATAGTGGCCACTATTTCCCAACTGAAGAAAGCTTGTTCGATTTTCTTGCTTTTATGGGGAAAAGTGACATTAACAATATTTCTTAACTTAAATATTTCTTATGTTGAGGTATATATCGTATAAATCCTTTATAGTCTACTTTAGTTTATATTCCAGTGTTCATCGAATTTCATGTCTTATACTCTGCATTGTATCTTGTTTTTTTTTTGCTAGAGAAGGAACTCAGTATTGATGGCAAGAAGCATGAATCGAAGAAAGAGGAGAACAATAACATTAGAACGACAAAATGCAAATTAAAGGGAGTGAAGAAAACTGGTCTAGTGGTACCTGTAGGGCCAATATCCCGCATAAGACACACATAGAGACTGATGACCAAGCTTTCAGAGTTGGTGAATTCACCTGCAATGTCTTCTGCAATTTCTTCGCAGCAGAATGATAATGTTTTGAAGTGATGAAACACTATTTCATGTGTAAATTGTACTCCAACCAATATTAAGTTGGAAACTCATATTGTAATACTTGAAATTTTATATAATATAATTTATGTGTTATTTATAGTTGCCCTTGATATTACTTAGTATTGTAATTAACATATGTAACTTTGTGTTTTCATATTAGATGAACATGTACATTGTATGACATTATTTTTTTAATTTAGTTGCAAAATCATACTAATTAATGTATGTTTATTAATAATGAACACATAAAATCAATCTACAATTAATAATTGAGTAGTTTATATTTATTAATTATGAACACAAATAAAATGAATATAAGACTAACTTAGTAGCTTATTACGATTGTTAATGAAAATAAATAAAATGAATATAAACTACTAAAGTAGTCATTTATATAATGAATATGAAACTACCAAAAAACGGTAAATAACTACTGCAAATGATAAATTTGTGATTGCAAATAGTGACTAAATTTGCATATATACGACTATTAGTAGCTAATTTACAGTATCTTATAACACGACTAAAATTTAGTCATATTTCTTTGGTCGTTAATTAGTTTCAAACAATGACTAAAATTTGCATATATATGACTATTAGTAGCTAATTTACAGTATCTTATAACACGACTAACATTTTAGTCATATTTCTTTGGTCATTAATTGGTTTTTTCAGGTGATCATTTAGTAATATATTTTGTTGTATATTTGATCATTAATTGTGACAATTAATGACCAAATCAATGATTAAATCAATGACCAAATCAATGACTAAATTAATGAAAGTCAATGACTAAATCAATGATTAAATCAATGACCAAATCAATGACTAAATTAATGACCAAATATACTACTAGACAACAAAATTGAGACAACCAATTAATGACACAGCTAAAAATGACTAAAAATTGGTCGCGTTATAAGATACTGTAAATTAGCTACTATTGGTCACCAATTGAAAAATAGTCGTTTATATGCAAATTTTAGTCATTTTTTTAGTAACTAATTAGTCATTTTGTACTAGTGACATAGACAAGATGAGAAGTAACATTCACAAAATATAAACCTTAATGATTAAAAACATTAACATATAAGAGAACATAAAGCTAGGATGTATCTAAGATAATCATCTGTTTCACTATTTAACCAACATATAAAGAATAGAGGTATGAACATCATCATGTAGAAAAAATAGGATAAGATATATGTTATCATATGAGAGAAGAATTATTACAACCATGATTGTTGAATCGAGTCTTCCCTTATTTCCTTAGCTCCCCCCTCTCTGTCTCTATCAACTTCTCGATAGCATAATAATGTTTAAAATTTGATTCTGATCATTGTTACAATGGCCGAGCCTCTAATTTATATATGGGGAGAGGCTCAATCCTTTCCAATTCATTCATAAGTTAAATTTATGCAAAATATTGGTTGTATCCTCACTTCATTTATATTTCCCTTTCTTTTTGTTTTTGTTAGGATTAGCAATTTCCTTAGTTAGGACTGAGGCGAATGTTTCCTTCTTTTTTTCTCACATTTGAGTGAAAAGTTGAGTGTCATTTAGTCAACTCGCGCTTTGACCTCCAAAATATCATAAAAATATAGTAACACTTCCCTTTGGGAAAAATAAATAATTAACCTAGGGACTAACACAACTTGTTGAGTCATAGTCGGTGTTATAACGCCCTTTGTCTGTTTTTAGGGTGTGTTACCCTAGAAAATGGGCCTCCAACTTAGTGTTTTTCTTCTAGTCAAAGTGCCCTTCTCCTCTGAGCTCACGAGGATGTCATTTTATGTATAACATATTTTGGGAATTATTCCATCCAAAACTTTGAAAATCAATCCTTCCCTCCCAACAGAGCAAGCAAAGAAACCACTCACTACGTTAAGGCAACAATTTGATTATTTTTCTTGGGACTATAAATATCTTAAATAAGTGGATCACTCATTTTGTACCCATCATATCTACATTAAACAAGGATGTGAACCTATGCTCCAACCCCATAGGAGAATGGACCCTTCCCTTACAGATATTTGGAAAGAAGAACTACAAAAGCCAATGGATACGAGATTTATTTACCCCATTTCAGATAGTGAATGGGTGTCCCCTCTTATTACAGTACCGAATAAGAATGGGAAGTATAGGATATGTGTTAACTATATGAGCTCAATAAGGCTACCAAGAAAGATAATTTTCCCTTTCCTTTAATTGATCAAGTTTTGGATGGTCTTGTAGGGAAGAATTTCTTTTCATTCTTGAATGGTTTTTGTGGTTATAATCAGATCCAGATCAGCCTTGAGGATCAAGATAATACCACCTTCACATTTCCGTGGGCTACCTTTCCCTATATATTCCTACCATTTGGTTTGTGCAATTCCCCAACTGCCTTCCAAAGGGAATATTTCAGTATTTTTTTTTATCTTGTTCATGACATGGTTTTAATTTATATGGATGGTCTCACTCTTTATGTCCATGATTTCCAAGAAGACCTTTCCAACCTCTGCAAATTTTTAAACAAATGAATTGAAACGAATCTCTCAACAAGTATAAAAAAGTATGAAATTTTATGAATGCGGGGATTGTCCTAGGTCACTTCGTTTCCAAGCAAGGGTTCCAAATTGACCCTAACAAGATTTCCATTATCAAAAGGGCCCCTCTCCCTCATCAACAAAGGGATTTTAGAAGTTTCCTTGGACTAGCTAGATATTATAGGAGATTCATTATGGATTTCATTAAGCTAGCCTCACCTTTGTTTGGATTGTTGAATAAGGATTCATATTTTTGTTGGAAAATTAAATTTGATTAGGCATTTTAAGAGCTAAAGTAGAAATTAACCACTGCACCAATTTTGATGGGTCCCAAGTAGGCCTTGCCTTTCCACCTCCACAAAGATGCATAAAAAAAAAGTTGTAGGAGAATCCTTCTGACAAGTTGAAGGCAAGTTTCCTTACGCTATATATTTTATTAGTAAAAATTTATCCAAACATTAACTTAATGACGTAGTTATTGAAAAAGAGCTCTTAGATTTTATGCACTCCTTGAAAAAATTTAAAAATTATATCAAAGGATACCAAGTCTTTGTACATATTGATCATGTAACCATTAAGTATTTAATGAATGGACCTAATGCCAATGGTAACATCATTAGATGTTTACTATTTTTGTAAGAATTTAATCTAACAATTTTTGACAAGCTAGTGAAGGAAAATGTGGTTGCAAATTTTTTTTAGACTAACATTTCCTGTAGAAAATTAGGATATGAGAGATGACGAGCTTCTGGATGAGCACCTCTTTTCTATTTCCATTAGGGGAATTTTGAGGTCTAAAATGGGCCTCCTAAAGAAAACTATAAAATAATAGTGTAAATAATAAAATAATATTAGATTACATCGTCAAATTTTTTAGGGAAAAAAGGAAAAAGTATTTTTTCAACTCGTATTTCCAACTGATCTCCCTATGATTTTACTCAAATTTCGAGCAGAAACTCTCATTGGATGTAGAAATTGATTCCTCATTCAAGGAGTACCCATGTTGCATACTTTAGATAGACCCTTGTACATGAAAAATTAGAAATACATGAAAAGCATGATTGCAATCATGTTGTTTCATGTATTTTTCATTTTCTATGTAGAAGGGTCAATCGAAAGTATGTAACATGGGTACTTCTTTGATGAGTAATTAAATTTTGCATCCAACGAGTCCTCCCGCTTGCACTTTTAGTAAAACTTTAGGGATAAAAGTTGAAAATACAAGTTGAAAAATTAGTTTTATCATTTTATTATTTTTTAATATTTTTACTTTTTTACCACAAAAATGGTGAATCATCCCCCATGGTTGACATCATCATCTTGAATCCTATTGGATTTTATAAAGTTTATTTTGGTTGTACATTTTTTTTAGGACGCTCATTTTAGCCCTCAAAATTTCCGTAAGGACTACTGTCCCCTTAGTTTGTTAACATATAAAATTTATTGGTTGCTAGGAGATTCCCTCCTAATCTATCATTGAAGGAGAAGAGAAAAAATGTTATAAAAAGTTCCTATTTCATCTAGATAGGGAAATCTATTCAAATTTGGACTTGATAAAATATTGAGAAGATGTATAAGGGAGGATGAGGTATTTTACATGCTCTCATAATGTGATGATGGATTTTGTGGGGGCCATTTTTCTGCCAAGTCGAAAACCTTCAAAATTCTCCAACATGGCTACTATTGGCCTACTTTATGCCAATATTCTAAGATATACACTACCAGATGTGATGAGTTCCAAAGGATGGGAAATCCTATGCCAAAGGATAAAATTCCCCTGCAACCTCAATTGACTCTTGAGCCATTTTTGAAGTGGTTCATGGATTTCATTGGGCCAATCGGTCACTCATTCAAAAAAAAGAGATACATCATTGTGTGCACTAATTACTTGAAAAAGTGGGCTAAAGTAAAGGAAGTAAAAGAAGAAATAGAGTAGAAGGCGACAAAATTTCTAAGGTAAAACATCTTTTATAAGTTTAGATTCCCAAGGGAGCTAATAACTGATCAAGGGGCTCAATTCACTTCCAATGTAATTGAGGGAATCATGGATCATCATCATATAAGGCACAAAAAATACACTCCCTATCATCCACATAAAAATGGGCAGGTGGAGGTAATGAAAAAATATTTTGAGAGCATCTGAAATAAATTTTTAACCTACAACAAAAAGGATCAGATAAGCAGACTTGTGGATGCCACTTGGGCCTATAATACTACCTTAAAAACCACCTCTAGGTTCAATCCAAGTTGGTTTATGGCAAGAAGGAATTGTTTTCCACTGAGTTTGAGTATAGTTCCCTCTGAATGGCAACACAATTGGACCGAGACATCACCAAAACTTAGAAAAAATGGTTGCAATAGCTTAATTATTTGGATGAGTTCATATTTCACGGTCTCATACACACAAAGGTGGTCCAATTTCAGAGGAATATTTGGCGTGATAAAAAATTCCAAGAAATTCCCTTCCAAGAAGGCGATTGGGCTCTTCTGTATGATTCCAGATTCAAGGATTTCAAGGGAAAGTTGATGACAAGATGGTTAGGTCCTTATCTAGTGGAAAAATTTCATGAGAATTGCCCTATCCAAATTAGAATAATTAATCAAGAATGAATTCCACTTTTAGTCAATGGCTATCAATCGAAGCTCTATAAGTAACCTCTATCGAAGGAGGTGTTTACTAGTTTAGTAAGTAGGGTGTTTAATTTAAATGAGGATCTTAAAGGTATCGGTTAATCGAAATTCTAATTAGAATAAAGAAAATAAAAAACACAAAAAATTAGTAAAAAAGAGAGGAAATGGAATAAAAATCCTACGTGAAAGCCTCCATGAGGCACTTGGATCAAACTATAGGACCAAACAAAACCCATGAGAAAGTCATATGGTCAAAAAATGAAAACATAAATAAATAAAAGACCCCCAAGTGCAAACCTCATTTGAGACACCTAGGACAGTCATGTAGGTTGAAAACCTCCTTTGAGACAAATTTTAGGTCTCAGAAAAAAAGAGAGAAAAAAACAAAGGAAAAGGAAAGGAGACCTTACATTATTTTTGCTAACATGTTTTTTAGCTGGGTTCGAGTCACAGTCCAAAAAAAAAATTAGGAGACTACCTCAAAACCCCAGTTTCCCATCCTCCAAGCTATCTATGTGCATGTCCTCCATCATTTCATTGATTTCCCCTAGTTCTACCATCACAAAATGACCTTTCCCAGTCAATTTTGTCTCAGTCCTAAAGTTTTATAGGATTGTCATGTATTAATATACGATTGCCCCACATTTTCTATAGGATTATGATAAAAAAAAAAAAAAGGGTTCATATATTATGCATTTCATCTAGGAACAAGAGGAGGGGTCCGTCACACCCTCATCATCCATTTTCCATACCACTTTTCCTCTTCCCCATCCAAATTTACACTTCTATCCATTAAAACTACTCCTTTTCATCCCTTATTACATCCCTTCTATTGTAGAAAAGGCCTATGACCCTTGCAAGAAGATGATCATGAATTATCTGTTTTTTTAAAGGTATCATCTAAAGGAAATTGTGATCATAGGTGGGTCTACGTGACTACTATAGGAAGACACGTAGCCTTATAGAACCATGCACAAACCCTACAAGACAACAGTTGGAGCACTAGATTGGAAAACCAACCATCATGAAGGCATTAGAGAGTCATTTCTTTGATCTTGAGCAACTAGAGGGCCATTTTTTACCTTTCATCTGCAACATTTGATCCACCTCCTAAAGGACGTATATTTTCAAGATTCAATCAGTTGGGGACATTAGAAAAAAAAACAAAACAATTTTTTTCACAAGAAACACAAGTGCATGGAGAAATGAACATGAGAGGATTACACCTTAGGATACAAGAAATATGGCCTTACCTATATTAAATATTAGCATGAAAACATCAAGTGATCAAAAAAAAATAAAATACTACCAGGTAGGCACATGTATGAAAGTCTCCTAACTTCTTCCTTTAATTGCATGGTAGTCTAAAAATGTTTCGAATGCATGAGGTGTTGGACAGGCTACCCGTCGGTCTAAGTTTTGGTCAAAAGTTTGCATTTTTAGCAGTGGAGCACGCTGCGTGTAGAAAATTAGGAGTCTTAGGGGCTTTATGGTGGTTCAACACCCCAGATGGGAATATTTTTGACACTTTGATCTCTACCCATGGTTTTTGAACCATGGTATTGTAAACAAATTTGATATATAAGGAGTTTAGGGACATCTTCTGGATATAGAATGCATATGGATGTAATTGAGTCTGGATTTTTTTTGTTTTGGGTGAAAGTGAAGGCTCTTGTAGCTGTGTGCGTGGAGACCTTGATAAGTCTGCAACTAAATGTGTAGACCCCCTGAAGCTGTGTTCGCAAGGAAGGAAGTGTTGTATTGGGAATATTTGAGCTAATAAAAGAAGATTTTGAAGACAGGTCTATGTATTTTACTTGTATAATTGCATTATATGTGTTTCTGAAATTATCTGTGGTAGATGAGGGTTTTTATATGTAATTTCTTCGCGAAGGCATGAGCATGATTTCTTATGATGATTAATACATGGTAAAGTAGTAAAGCGCAGTGTGTTAGGTAGTTAAGGAGATTTTTTGAACAACAATTGTATATTTAGCATGCTAGTTCATGCAAAGCCCTAAATCCACACTTCATAGTCCCTCTGGATGAAGAAATATGGTTCTAACATCCCCTAATATTACCTCGACTGAGACTTCGGTCTGCGTAGCAGATCGTTGTCGAAAGGGACAGTAATAAAGGGTTTTTTTGCTTCGCCCAACCTTCTTTGAACCTGGGTCTAGACCCCCTCAAGCCAACAAATGGTTCCAGGACTGGGATCTAAATATTGAGGGATATATAGATGTGGCATCCAACTAAGAAAGATGTTCAAGCCTAGGTAGAACTAAAGGAGTGATAATTTTCAATTCAAGAAAATAGAATATCGCGGATGTCAACTAAAAATTAGTTGAAAAAATATCTTTTTACATATCAACATGAGATCTTCTTCTACTCGTTCGCGAATGAATGACATGAATGGTTGTAAATACTAGCTGAAAATAATACACATTTTAAGCACGACGAGGCTACTGTGTGGGGCCCTGAATTATTGGAGTGACTCAAGGATACTAATAACAAGATCTCAAGAGGTGTTGATTTCTGGATCGATAGTATTTTGGGAGGATTTATAATTGAGTTCACCATAGAAGCTACATATCCTATATCCAAGATGAGCGAAAATTTTTCAAGATTTTGCGAGGTAAGTACTTGAATTATTTAGAGTTGTGGATTAAGATGGTTTTATGTGAAAAGGGTGTACTTCGCATGCAATCAGATTGATGTTTGGGAGTGTTAAGCCCAAACCTACGCGAAGTGGTAAAATATTTAGGGAAGATCGTGAAAACTACGTTTGGACTGATTACAGTCTGTTACTTGGATCTAAAAGTGAGGAAGGACAAAGTAACCCCACAACCCCTAGAAGTGTGTCACAGTTATAATTTGGAGATTATTGAGGTGCCTCTGGGATTCCCCATCCTACTATTCCTATCCCACATCATCCGCTTCCCCATATTGTCCCTCCACCTCCACCCCCACCCACACCTCCTCCACCCCCTCCCCCAAGACATATGGCTAATGAAGTTAAAATTCTTGTTTTCAAAGGTTTGGGATCGGAGGATCTTGAACAATTTTGGTTTCTCACTGATGTAGTATGGAGAGCGTGACAGGTTACAAATGATGATATGAAGAAGGTACAACTTGTTACAACACCACAAGAAAGATTGTTGTCTTGGTATATGAATTACTATGAAACACATCCGGCTGCCATGTTGGATGAGACAAAGAAAACACTGAATGTCATGTTTAAGATGCCAAAGTCATAGTCACAGTGTATTACAGAGATAAAAGAGATCAAGAAAATGGTAACTGAATATTTTTGGGAACTAGATCAAAGGTTCAATATGTTACTAAGCTAAGTGAACTTCCATATTTCTGATGAGAATTATAAGGAGTGGTTTATATTTGCGATATTGCCACATATCAGACTCCCATTGACACCACAAAATATAGAAAGGAAAGTTGAATCTCTAGAAATTTCTATGAATTTGGATGCTTCACCCATCGTAGACACCCAAGTAGGTGTTCAACAGATTCAAAACTAATTAGCAGCTATGAATTTGGAGTTGCAAGATTTGAATAAGGGTACAAAGTCCGATCGTAAATTGGCCCAGAAGTATGGTGTATCAAATGTAAGGAAAAAGGGCATTATAAATAGCAGCGCCCTGTACTTAGAGATTAAATCAACAGTGATGGGCCTAATCTATTGCAACCAAGATCAAATGTATGGTGTGACCTATGTAAAGTGTCTGGTCAACATTACACGGAAGAATGATATTTAGTGGAGAAGAATGTGCAGACATCGAGGTAGTTGTTTTGTAATTTTTGTTGCTTTGTAGGGCATGAGGAAAAAAAATTTCGTAGTTACGATTTAATGTTAGAGAATAATGTAGGTGCATACAGAATCCAAGTTGAAGGGCACAAGCATAAAGAAAATTGTTCCTCTACAGGGTGTGGAGGATTCCAAGGCCTAGGACAAGGATGAGGAGGAGGCACTAGTCGAGGACAAGGTCAATTTATATGTTACAACTGCAGCGAAGCTAACACTTTGCAAGGGATTGTCAGAATCCCACAGCCCCCTTGTGTAGGTATTGCAGAGCTTTTGATCATGTAATAGAATATTGGGCATGTTTTGATAACGAATATTGATGAGAAAGGAACTTTTTATCCCACAAAAACTTTCAAATGATGACAACAGAGCCGCGCGAAGAAGAGCCTAGTGTCAACATAGTAACCTGAAGTGGCGCATCCAGTGCAGAAGATAATGAAATAGGTAAGAAACCTATGGAGGACGCATGGGTCCGAAGAGCTGAAGATAAGAACACTCATTTCAATATGGAAAGAGAAAAGGAGATTTTCTTGGAGGTGAAGAAGAGTTTCATGGACCCTGGAGCTTTGACATATAGGACACAGCCACAACCTCAACAAAATTTGATGCCTCAGAAGAAAATTGATGAATTTGTGGCTATAACAAAGGAGTTTTATCCAGCCATATTGAAATCGTTTTTGGAGACATGCATGAAGTTGTTATGAGATAAGAAGGCTATATCAAGTCTCCATGAGTTGATAGACTCTTGCGCTAAAAGAGAAGAGTCGTGCAACAAATAAGTTGCATCGGCATAAGATGAGGACATGCAGAGAAATGAGGTTAACTGCACAAGTTGGAGACTATGACATGGATCAGGTAATTTTTGCCATGGGATCGAATGCAAATGTATTTCCAAAGCAAACAATGGAAGGAATGGGAAGGCCGAAGCTGCAATGGTATTTGATCTAGTTGAGAATGGCTAATCAATAGAAGATCATTCCTATGGGAAGATTGGCTGGTATAGTAGTAGACATTGAAGGAGTGTGCGTGATGGAACATTTTGAAGTCATTGAGATTGCAGATGATAGCAATTCATATCCATCGTTGTTGGGATTGGATTGGTGTTTTGATATTGCTGTAATAACCGATCTAAAGAGAGAAACATTGTGTTTGAGCAAGGCCATCTAAGGGTCATTGTTCCTCTAGACCTATCCGAAGGAGTGTGGTACACAAAGCCTGTTCAGGTTTAATAATGCGAAGGGGATATTGATAATATCTATAAGTTGACCATGCCTAATAAGGATTAGATCAACCCTACTACAGATGGAAGGTTGATATGGGAGAAGGATATTTCATGCATTTCAAATTCTGATGAAGAACTAGAGCATTGGTAGAATAGTATGCACAAAGTTTCTACAAGGAGATTTAACAACATTACAAGATCACTTCGCTGCATCACTACTGAGGTATGTAATTTTCTGAACTATGATGGGATAGGAGATGTCAATTTGTTTCTTGATAAATTTTAAGAAGCACTAACTAAATAACAAAGGTTTATCGTGCTGAGATATACACCTGCTAGATGGTGGGATACGTATAAGGGAAACACCGGAAGTTTGGGAGAATCCCACATATTTATGAATATCATAATTGTTCAAGTGAATACTAGACTTGAAGGGAAATATGATGGTAAGGATGACCCTTGAGGACATATCTTCCAATGGACTATGATGTGGGGCAAAGATCTAGCACCAAAATGGTACATACCTTCATTCACACATTCAAAGGGATACCTATGAATTGGTATCTTGAAACTGAGCTGTGACATGGAAAAAAAAAATTGGAGGACTTGGTCAAAGGATTTCTAATCAATTTTAATTTTGAGGATGACTATCAGTACATAAATGAAGCTCTTCAGGTAGTCCATGCAAATATTTTCAAGACTCCAACTGAGCTAGCTTGGATACAACCTTCTTTGGCCATGTAGTTGGAACTTTCTTTAGAATGTTATAATCTAAAAAAATAAGTGAATGAAGAGGATCTACGCAATGTTAATAAGAATCAAAAGGAAAATGCGAGGTCCTTGGACTATAACATGAGATATGTGACATAGTGCAACCAGTGATGACATAAAAGTTGAATATAGGGACAGAGGAGGAACCAAAGATCATTCTTATTGGAGATTATTGTGAGGGAGGTACATGTAGCAAGGTTGTGGAGTTTTTGCATGTGTATCAAGAGCTCTTTCCCAATAATTCCTATGAACTGAAGGGAATAGGAGGAGACCTCAGAGTTATGAGGGTCAATTTGAATCCAAATGTGAAGCCTGTGAAACAATGACCATATAGGTTGAACCCCAAATATAAGGAAAAGGTGAAGGAAGAATTGGACATGATGCTTAAGGTTGGAATAATTGAATGTCTGGAGTAATCTAAGTGGGTAATTCCTATGGCTATGCATGAGAAGAAGAAAAAAGGCGAAATCCAAATTTGTGTTGATTTAAGGATGTTGAATGATGCAAGTTTACATGAGCTATTCCCTACACCTTTTACAAATGATTATTTGGAGAATGTTGGAGGGCAGGAGGTCTACTCTTTTACAGATGGGTTTTCAGGGTACCATCATATTAGAATTGCACTATAAGACAAGAGTAAGACTACTTTTTCCACTGAATGGGGATCTTTTCAGTATACAGTCATCACTTTTGGATTGAAGAATGATCCTATAATATTCCTTAGAGTAGTAGTCACATATTTTAATAAGTATATACACAAGTTATTGGAGGTTTATTTTAATGATTGGAACGACTTTAGACTACTGAAGAAAGATATTGTGAACATAAGGCTAATGCTGGACACATGCAGGCATTATCAAATATCAATGAACTTAAAGAAATGCATCTTTTGTGTACCTTTTGGTACACTATTGGGGCATGTTGTTTGTAAAAAGGGATTGATGGTAGACCCCGAGAAGATTGTCATTATTGTGAACTTGGAGCCACCTAAGTCAGTCAAACAACTGCACATGACGTTAGGACATACTGGATACTATCAGAAGTTTATAAAGGAATATGTTCAGATAAATGTGACGATGGAGAACATGCTCAAGAAGGATGTTACGTATTGTTGGGATGATGAATGCCAAAAGCTCTTCGACATGCTGAATGAGAATATGGAAACTACACCAATTCTAGTTTTTCCATACTGGAATAAGGAGTTTCATGTACATGTTTATACTTCTTGCATAGCTTTAGGTTCAATATTAGCACAAATAGGTGATGGTGATATTTATCACCCCATAGCTTTTGTGAGCAAGAAATTTTCTAAGGAAGAAAATAATTATTACACCACAGAGAGTGAAGGTTTGGCTATGGTATATGCACTGCTTAATTTCAGGCATCACTTATTCGGAGCACACTTGAAGATGGTCATGAATCACTCTGCACTGAAATACTTGGTGAACAAGCCTGTGTTTTTGGGGGGGGGGGATATTTTCAGATGGTTATTGTTGTTCCAAGAATATGATTTTGAAGTTGTAGTTAAGCCAGGAAGACCGAACATTAAACCTGATCATATATCGAGGATCGAGACAGGAAAAGAACCCATGATTTTATATAAGGGTTTCATATGATCACTTCACAGACATTATTTAGTTTTTGAACGCAGGGATGTTACCTGTGAAATATACTACACTTCAAAAAAATGGAGCTGGTAGTTAGGAAAAAAAAAATTCTCTCCTTGCTGGACATCTATATAAAATGGGGCCAAATGAAATACTATCCAGATATGTATATGAGCATGAAAGATAGAGCATTAAAAAAAAATCTCATGCCAGAGTTTTCGAAGGAAACTATGCAGGAAAATCCACTGTGCATAAGATTTTAAGAGCTAGATACAAATGGATATTGTATATCTTGTAATTCTTGTAAAATAACATGAATATCATATAGGGGAGATGAAATTTCCTAGAATCAACAAGTGACATTGCAGGAATTTGATAAATGGGAAATCGACTTTGTTGGACCAATAAATCCACTAGGGCAAAAGACTGGTGTGAGGTATATCATTACTACCAATATATTACCTGAATAGATGGGCCTAAACTAAGCATGGAAAGGACTGCACTGCGGATACTACTGCGTAGTTCATATTTGAGTATATTCTGTCTAAATTTGGGTGCCCGATAATTTTGATGAGTGATAGAGGGTGAAATTTCTTGCATAATACCATTGAATCATTGACTAAGGAATTTCAAATGCATTATCACAAGAACACACCTTATCGCCCTCAGGAAAATGGAACAGTTGAATATTTTAAAAATATTTTCGAGAATGCTCTAACCAAGGTATGCAATGTCAATAGGAATGATTGGGATTTGAGAATTCTAGGATTTTTATGGGAATATAGAACACCCAACAAGAAGTTGATAGGATAGATACCATTTAGGATAGTTTATGTATATGAAGCAATTATGCCTATGGAATATATTGTACCTAGCCTAATAATTGCAGCAGTAACGGACATGGAAGACAATGGTATGAGGGAAGAATGGATAGAATGGTTTGTTTCTCTTGAGGAAAGCAAATTAATTGTAGGATATCATTAGAAAGTACAAAAAGCAAGGGAAAAATCATCGCATGATAGGCATATCAAGCAGAAAGTATTCAAGGAAGGAGACTTGGTGCTGATGTATGATATAAAGTTCATGAAGTTCCCAGGAATGTTCAAGACCCATTGCTTGGACCATACATTGGCAGGAATATATCGGATGGTGGTGCAGTTCAGCTCGTGAAGCTAAATGGTGAGTTGTTTTCTGGAGGAGTGAATGGAATACGATTGAAGTTATATAGGGATGATTATGTCTCTTTACTTTTCATTGAATATATGGATGGAGAAGAGTCTTGGTGCTCCAATCCGTTGGAATAAAGCACAGGACTATAAACTATTCTTATAGTAGACGGCTTCATCGATGAAGAGACTACGATGAAGTAGGAATGAATACGATGCAGAGGAGGGTCCAGTGAATTCCATCTAGAATATGACCATTGGAAGTGAAACAGTTGATTTGACAAAAAAATATTTGTTAAAGGGAGAGAGAGAAATGCATTTCATGAGCATATCTTGGAGAATCTGCCACCAAATCTGCATTTATCAGATGCATTTGAAGGGGACCATGAAGTTTGAATTCAAAATGATTATAAATATGGCATCACGCTCCACATTCAGACACTTTTATCTCTGCGAATTAGTCTTGTGTTTTTGTGCCTAAGAGAGAGTTGTGCATTCCGCTACATATCGGATTGGAGTTTAGAAGTGCTTGCAAAGGAACTGATTAAGGCATGATTGGGGCACACAATGACTGTTATGCCACTAGTGAATGTCACAGAGCCAAGGTCACCCAGGAAATAGTTAGCTGCGGGAGAATCATAGACAAAGAAATTGAAGAAGCCAGTAGTTCGATAGTTGCCCACGAGGAAATCACCAAGGAACATTAGACTAAGGAAACGTTGGATAAACATAAGCATCCAGTGGAGGTTGCAGAATACAAGGAAGAAGTAATGGAAAGAATATTCAAATATATCAATGCAAAGGATGTGGAACCTATTTCCATATTTATTCCATATATGTCGCCAAGGAAGTCGATTGTTGCTAAGCCTACTAAGGACCCACAAGTTATCAAGTTTAAGATATTTATGCTATTTATACTAGAGGAAGTACTAGTTGATGGAGATATATTGGAAAAAGTAACACAATCGGAAATGGAAGACTGGGTTTTTAATGATCGAAGTAAATATCCACAGTTCGAGCAGAGAAAGTACCTGAAATCAATATATAATGAAGCACGTGGAGTGACAAGGGTAGAGCCACTTATGTGGGTAGCATAAATTCAACAAGAAAGGATTCTGAACATGCTTTATGTTGTACATTTCTAGTGCATCCACATCAATACCATATGTTTGTGACAAATACTACCCTTGTGCGTCAAGGATGTCTTTGGTTGGGTGATATTATCCCATTGACAATATTCTTATCCAATGGATAATTGTGCTTCTGTGCTGAGGATTGAAGCACACAGACGCATTTGTCAGAAAATATCGGGATAAGAAGGTGGCAAATAAGATGAAGAAAGACTATGGCCAAATAAAGAATTTCTATGGGTACCCTATAAATTCTATTAATGGTTATTCGATGCAATTTTCCACACATATTATGGTAGGGAAGATTATGCGGAAGTGTCATGCAAAGGAGGTATCATCACCCGTCGTATCTTTGGCTACGCAACGCACCAAAGGAGTCTAGTACAAATGGGCTAGGTATTTGTGTCAAGAATTTATATATGATAGTAGAGAGGCTCAGGATGAGGGAAAGAAATTCCAATACATGTTTTTATTTCTCTTCATTGTGATGATGGCATTAAAAGATCCAGATGAGTCACAGTTCACCACTCTGGACTCGAACATCTGCGAGGTTGCGTGGTATGCCTCGGTATGGCATTCAAAGGAACCAACATGGGAAATGAAAAATAAGTTCTTCTAGATCGACTTTGAGATGATTTTGTGCATGGTGATTAGTCAGAAGTCGAGGCTATCACTATTTTTGTTTGAACAATACTGCCAAATTGTTGATTTTAAGGAAAATTTTCACCATGTGTGCATTCGCGAGAGGAAGGATCTTAAGGAGGTATGGTACAAGATTCCTTACTTGGTGACTTGTGATTACATCGTGCACATTATAATTCAATGGAAAAGTGATTGGTTAACTCCACTCATGGAAGGGGCGAAGATAGAGCAGAAGGACACCAATGGAGCAAAGAAGGATACTTCAAGTGTGCATAATAGCAAGAAAGGCACTGAGAAGCATATCAAGAACGTCACATTTGAGACTGGCAAGAATAATGATAAGGAATTAGAGCCAGAAACTAAGAAGCATGACTAGGAGGTTGGGGGCAACGATCAGGGTGGTGACGACCCATTTGATGACCTAGAAGACCCCACCTCCCCTTACATTCTCAAGAGGTGGTAGAAACTTAGTGTGGGAGGAGCATGGAAGAAGATGAAATCTAATAGGTCACCTGGAGTAGATTCGATGGTCCTCACTAAGCGGGACCTCAATGAGATTTGTGACATAGTACAACACTTCATCGAGGTCATCTAGGGAAATATTAAATACCAATACAAGGTCATATTGATAGAGGTCCAAAATGGCCTCAAGGAATTTCAGGTGTAGACAAGTGTGGTTCAAGTGATCATAGCCCACACAAGTGTTTTTTAGGTGAGAGCGGCTCAGGTGAGTGACGCAACAGAAAGCGTGAGTAAAGAAAGCCCAAAATTGGTAGTCACCCTTGATATTCGTGCTCTGCAGATACCTACAAGGTCTTTTCATTTTGACACCACCCAAGATCAAGCGCACATAGTGAATTGCAAAAATTCTAGTTTAAATCTTGTTGCACTCCCCATTCAGAAATTGCACGATTTTGACTTGGGAGTTACAGAAGAATTGAAGATCCAGGAGCAACGAGCCTTGCTTGTTATCAAGGATGTCAAGAAATATAAAATTTGAATGGCCGATGAAATGCTACAGGTTGTGAAAGCTTGAGAAGAAGCGTTTGTGCACATGCAGGACTTAGAGGAGGCCATCAGTAGAGATTTCAGCGAGCTACCTAAAGGCTAACCTTCAGCTTTAGGTCAAGGCAACACCAGAAGAAAAGGTTTTGGAACTCGCTATGGTGGTAAAAGACTCCAAGGCAGAGGTGTACAAAGTAGATCTTGAGCTTCATATGCATATCATTGAGCTTCAGATGAAGTTACAATAAGCTACACCACCAGAGGTCCAGAAGCAACGCGAGGAAGACATAAAGGCTGCCATGGATAGTATTGAAAACAATGTCAAGAACTGCAACCAATTATTTGATGATGTTATGGAATCTATGCCTAGTTGCAGGAGGACCCTCATGTGTATAAAATTGAAGCAAAAATCAGAGAAAAGTAACAAATTTTGATCAGATGAAGGTGACAACACATACTTTAGCACTCACGCAACTAATTTCCCATCTTTAAGAGGGAAAGTTTTTGAAAATACAAATCGATGAGCTAAAATGGAAGGAATATATTATATCCGTTTGAACGTAGCCGTGAGAAGCAGAAGCTAGTCAGTTATCATAGACAGTGGATAGCAAGCTGAAGAGGCTCAGGCACACAGATAAAGAAATTATTTAGAAGACAAGAGGGTTGGCCACAGAGAAGATATTGGATGAGGTATGTGAGGCTGAGAAGCAGTGCGCCAAGGAAATTGAGGTGTTGAAGGATGCATTAAGAAGCATCAAAGAAAATATGCAGAGTGCACCAACTGAGTGACGTAGGACGAGTCACCTCTATGTGTTGGGGGCCAGTTTGGAAGGGTACCCCTCGGTCTAATATTTGGTCAAAAGTCTACATTTTGAGTATTGGAGCATGCTGCGCATAGACAGTTAAGAGTTTCAAGGGCTTTAGGGTGTCTCAAAGCCCATTATTTTGTAAAGGGATGGGAATATTTTGGACACTTTAAGCTCTGTCCATGGCTTTCAGACCATGGTATTGTAAAATAATTTGCTATATAAGGAGCCTTTAGATATGTTTTGGATACAGAATGCATATGGATGTAATGTTAGAACTAAATTGAGTATGTACAAAGGAGAAAGTTGTGACAACCATGTGCGTGAAGACCTTGATAAGTCTCCAACTAAGTGCGCAGACCCCTGTAGTTGTGTGCATAGGGTAGGAAGTGTTGTATTGGGAAGATATGAGCTACTAAAATAAGATTTTGAGGATAGTTCTGTTTACTTTACTTGTATAATTTAATTATCCGTGTTTCTCAGATTATTTGTGCTAGATTAGGGTTTTTATATATACTTACATCGCAAAGGCATGAGCATGATTTCTTATGATGATTAATACATGGTAAAGAAGGAAAGCATAGTGCGCAAGGTAGTTAAGGATATTTGTTGAGCCTCATTTGTATTTTTAACATGTTGGTTTGGTGAAGGTCTGACTAAGCCTTAAGTGATGATAAGCCCTAAAGAAACACTCCATATTCCCTCTGGATGTAGAAACCTAGTTCTTTAATTCCCTAATATTTCATCGGATGAGAATTCATTCTGCATAACATATTTTTGCGGAAATGACGGGTAATAAAGGTTTTTTTTGGTTCGCATAGCCTTCTCTGAACCTAGCTCGAGACCCCCTCAAGCCAACATGAGGAACATGATTTTGTAAGTTGAAGGTGGCGAGTAGTCTTGGATACCCTCGAACAGTTGCAAGCTTATATTTCTCTCTCATCGCATGGGGAGAGAATGATAAAATTAAAATGTTGATAATTACAAGTAGTGGGTCTATGAAGGATTTGGAAAAGTGGTAAGTGAGGGCCAATTAATAAAGTGTGATGATCCAACCACCAAACCACAAAGGGCATAAAAATTTGACACAAGCCTCATTTGTACCAAAGTTTCATTCCAAAAATTGTATGGAGGCCCATTTCCATGATTGGGAAGTGAGCGAGATACACTAGGGATATCATAGGCTACAATAGAGGGGCTACATGACTGAATAATAGTTATTATATGATTCAGAGCATGTACTACATGATCTTTATTGTGTGTTACATGATTAATATGGACTATTATAGGATTGTCCTGACAGGTGAAAAATAGCTCGACCTTGTGCAAATTTTCCACAAAACTGCTCGATCCATGATGGAGCATCTAAGGGAAAGGTAAGTAACAAATTTTCCTCATATCCCATGCACAAAAATCTTGTTGAAGTGTTCAAATTTTTTCCATAGAATCATCCTCTAACAAGCTCTTGAAAGTGTAAAGAAACTGAAAGTCTGAATTTTCTTGTAATATAAGCATGATAGTAGGAGGATGATTTTTTTTTGAGTTTGGCAAATGACCTCTCTTTCTCTAACTAGTAAAAGAGAACCATTCCTATCATATCTGCTCTAACACTCTAGGTGTATTAGAATATGATAATTGGCATTACTTCCCCTATAAAAACATTGAAAAAGCTACAATTGGGATCATGGAATGTGGTTTCAGTATAAGAGAGCCCTTATAATCATAAAGTATCCACCAACAACCTCCTTTAAAGTGTTGAAATTTCACCCCAAGGGGGCTTCCAATTTAATTTTCCCTTAATTAAATTGGAAGATAAATTGTAATTTCATCTCATGAAAACTAGTATTATTTAACTAAGTCAAAATGATTGATTTATATTAGGAAATTCGAGTTGAGGCTATCATATGATGGATGTAGAGTCCTCCCATGATTTAAGGCGGTTCAATTACAATTTTTTGTGAGTTGTAATTAGTTAACTCAAGGAATTGAGTTACAATCAATTTCACTAGTTCTAACTGAGTGATGAGCTAGTGAGAGCTCAATTGAATTAAATCTGATTTAATTCACAAGTAGTGATAAATCAGTTAACTGATAATTTGTTATAAATATTTGTTTGATGTCAGTTCTTAGGAAGGATGAGTTGAGACACAGGTTAAAGGGATGATAACGATCAGTTGTATAATTAGAAAATTGTATAGGTCAGTTATAGATTCATGTGGAGGCCAAGGAAGCATTGCGCAAACAATTAGAAGTATTGTCCTATTTAATAGGGATTTAATTCCTCAAGGAATTCATGGACAAGGAAGGCTAAGCAGAGGTTTAGAATTGGCTAAGTATTTGGCTGATTTTGCCTAGATCAGAGTGAGACAATTGGAAGAGTGTAGGAATTTCTCTTAGAAAGAAAGAATTGTATTGTTTCATGATCTTGACATTATAAAATATAAAAATAGCAGGGTTTTAGGTGGGGTGTTTTCCCCAGATACATATTGTGTTGTCCAATTGATTTTCTCTTTCTTTTACTTGTTATGTGATTATGCAATCATGTTTTATTTTCGCAAATTGTAGAAGGATTGAGTATCATGTTTTAGTACATTACAGGATCAGTTTGAAACCTATTGTTAGATTTTCTACATGGTATCAGAGAACCAGGAATCACAATAAGAAGATAAGATTTTTTTTTATTTTTATAATGTTCGAATTTGCAAATTTATTCTTCATGATCCAACAACAGATCAAGATGTATTTCAATGGCTTGAGACTCAAATATTCACTTGAGGTAAATTCAAATTATATTTCATGGAGAGAAATGATGGAGATAGTGCTCGAGGACAAAGAACCGAAGGATTTCATAGATATTGATGTCCCATAGCCCGCAACAACATATGATAAAATTTTCGATTCATGGAAGAAGAATGTAGCAAAGGCGAGGATGATATTATTAGAGGGAGTTCGAGACCATATTGTCTTGAGTCTCCATGGGAAGGTGAATCCTTATGCGAAGGTTGTGCTGAAAGAAAAGCTCAAGAAGATAAAAATGGAGAAGGGAAAAATGATCCAAAAATACTTGATGAAGTTCACTTAGTGTCGAGATGAGATTGGAAGGGTTTGGATCATTGTTGCCTCGGCTGATTTGGTTAGCATAGCTCTTCTTTTCCTTTCCAATCGGAATAGCTACCAGGACTCTGTTAATGAGAGGGAGAATTCGTCGGATTGGGAGGGACTATGGTTCGATCTGGAAAAATAATAAATTCGACGGAGCACCAAATATGGGTCCTCATCAAAGAGTAATGATGAGGAGAACTGTGCCTTGGATGGAAAAGTGAAGAAAGGGAAAGGAAAGGAATCCTATTCCAAATCTAATACCAACAAGGTAGGAAAGAAATGATACTTGTCAAAGGTAAAAATTTTAAATTGTCATGAGGATGGAAATGATGCCACAAATTGTCCACAAAAGAATAACAACAAGAAGGCGTCAGCGGGACCAGTAATTGAATCATTGGCTTCACAGTTTGATTTGGATTTCACCATCATCACATGCATGGTTTCATTGGTGATGGGCTATGTGTGGTAGTTGGGTAGTGGACCTCCATTCCACATGACCGACAACAAAGAATTCTTTAGTATCTTGGAGAAGTATCTCTAGATGCACATCGAGATGGTTGGCGTTGGAAGGTATAGCGCTACCGGTGTAGGTATAACCACCTTTCAAAGGGAGTCAGGTAATCCACTTACATTAAAATATGTCATGTATGTTCCTGGTTTAATGAATAATTTTGCTTTTGTTTCTATGTTGGAATATCATGACTATGATGTGATCTTCAGTGAAGGAAAGAAGTTCCTTCATCACAAAGCCATGGGAAAAGTGAAAAATATTTTTTTTTGAGTAAATAATCTCTATAAATTGTATGTAGAGAACTGCACAACACTGAGAAGTAAATAATAGAAGGTGGAAATTCAAGACATCAATGAGTTATGGCATAGGAGGTTGGGCCATATACACCACAAAGCTTTGAGGATTATGCAACGTATTTCTACAGGACTTCCAAAGGGTGAACTTGCGTAGAGATACACATACAAAGAGTTTACATTGGGGAATTAAACCAAATAAACCTTTCACTATAATGAAATTTGTGCCAAGGTGATCCTTAGGAGATTTCACTCAGATGTGTGTGGACCATTCTCAACAAATTCCACAATGAAGCACATGTATTATGTGATTTTTGTTGATGATTATTCAAGAAAGTTTTTGATTTTCATCATGCAGAAGAAATATCAGACATTCTCCAATTTTTGTGAGTTCAAGACACTTATATAGAAAGATACAGTGAAGAAGGTGAAGGCTCCGAGGAATGACAATGGTCAAGAATACATCTCTAATAGATTCAAGAACTTCTGTGCCCTAGAAGGAATTCGAAGAGAATTTATTGTGCCTCATAACCCACAATAGAATGGGGTTGTAGAGAGAAATAACAAAATTATTATGGGAGAAAAACAAGCTATGTTTCACGACTAGGGCATATCGTTTCATCTATGGGCAGAATCATGCAATGCAGTAGTATTTGTGTAGAATAAAATTCCTCATTGGATACTTGATATGAGTATACTAGAGGAATATTTTTCAGGTAAGAGACTGGATGTGTCATATTTTAAAATTTTTGATTCATTTTTTTATTTCCATGTGACCAAAGATGCCAGGAAGAAGCAAGGACCAAAAAAAGAGTTGGGGAAATTTGTGGGGTACAGTGGTACACCTCACAACTATCAGTTGTACTTTCTAGCACGCAGGATGACAATGCTCAGAAGAGATGTGAAATTTTATGAAGACAAAGCCATGCAATTGTCCCTTGATAGGGAGCTTAAGTTTCATGTAGTTGAGGAGCTCTTGGCTCCAAAGGATGAACCTCAGGATGTGGAGTAGCCACAAGTAGAGGAACAAAGAGTGGTAGAAACCACTCATGTCGAGCCATCTATCAGATATGGAAGGAAGCACACCAGAGAGGGTGACAAATTATTTTTGGATGCGAGAGATAATGTGGGAGCACCCACATCATAGCATATGCAAAGAAGATCCCCAGAGCAATACACTAGATACATGGCTATTATGACCAAATTTATTGATATATAACCATCCTCTTTTGATGATTCCATGGTTGATGAGTATGCCTCCATCGTCAGAAACAGTCCATGGGAAGTTATCCCAAGACTAGTGGGGAAGTCAGTTGCATGGACTAGTTGGGTCTACAAGGTGAAGTAGGAAGAAGATGGGAGTGTATATAAGCAAAAGGCTATATTTTTGGTGTAATATTCCTAAATTAGCATGCAGCTAATAGGAATATTAATTTTTCTCCTAATATCTAGTTAGATGAATAAAATGGGTAAGGAGGCCCATAAGTTGCTTAAGTAGACATAAAATCCCTCTTGATGTGAAAAGGATCATGTTAATAACCAAATCAAGCATCATCATGTGTGAAAAAAGTCTAAATTATGTGGAAAAGGTCAATTTTGACCAAGTCAACAACATTAATATATGACGAGTGGATCATAAATAAAGACAGTTCAGTATGAATGAAAATCAATCTAGCTAGTCAAAATGAAGACACCTTGGGTGTGAAAAGAGACAATGCATGAAGATCAAGTCAAGGTTGACTACATCAAATAGCGTTGTGAATAGATGAGTGGGACTAGTGGAGACAATGTAATTTTGGTGGAGGAGCCTTTTCATGGAAGCAACCTCATAATTGGGTGGGACCCTTGCTGAGGAAGCTAATAAACTATATAATGGAGGGAATGGCAACCATATGAGGCATGATTGAAGATTATATTTTTTATGTGGTCTGTTTAGACTTCTTTCATTATTATTTTTGTTAGCTAAGTTTGTTGCACTGTTTAGTGCAAGGGTTTTTTCATGCGGGAATTCCCCACTCTTTCTTAGAGATCTTGTTTAAGAAATATGAGGGGAGAATTTTGTGCATTATTTCCACTATCAGGCACTTACCCAAGAATTCACCTATAGCTACAGTGAAATCCCTTGGAGAAACTTCATTATTTTTAGGGTGTTGCAGTGGGAGGGGTTAAAACCCCACTTTTATGAGCTAGTTTCCCAAGAGGAGCATCATCCTTTTCCCGGAAAGCTAGTAGGAGAGTCTACAACCATTTATTTGCATGTTAAGCCATTTTTATGCAGAGCTTCAACTATACAATGTGATTCAGCCATATATCTGCAGCAAATATTTCATGTATATCATGTTTGTCAAGAAACCCTTGCCGGGTCATCTTGGATCTATGTAAAAGAGACTAGATGTCTTTTTTTTTGTTGAAAATGGCAACAAGAAACAGTGAAGGAGGCCTCCTGAAACATCTTTCCTGATCCTAGTTGGAAAGTGATCACCTAAACTAGGTGGGGACCACACATGTGATTTTTGAAAAATACAATCTTTTGAACACTATGGAACAAGTTTGGGGATTGCATGTGAATTCTGCAATTATCAGTGTCATGTTATTCAGAAATAGATGGGACTCCATTTTTAGGTCGAAAGGTCAAAAAGGCTATTTTTATTGCCTCTAAAAATATGAGTAGATATTATTAATCACTTAATAATATTTGGACTATAAACATTATCTTATTCTCTTGAAGCATGATTTGATGCCACGGATGTGACACATACGACGGAAGAATGCGCTTTCTAATTGGAAAGTGACTATTGCATAGAAGTTTCTTGATTGAACTCATGTGAGAGAGTTTGGTGGAGTTGATTGAGGAAGTTAGTGGAGTTGTATTCAGTTTAACAAATCTAAACATAGTTGAGCTTTTTGTATCCAAGTTAACTAATAGATACAATTAGTGAGAGTGGTGTGAATTAATTATTAATTAATTCACTAATTAAATACTCATAAATCAACTAAAGAATACATCAGTTAACTTTAGTGCATGGACAGTTTCAGTGGAGACCAGTGCAGAAATAGGTGAAAGAGCAGGTTAACTATCGGTTGTGACTATACTATTGCTATTTGCAACACAAAGATGGGTGGAGTAACCCATGAGGATTGCGCAGTTCAGGCTGGGTGGTTTATCTATATAAAGAGGCCATCCCATAGCTTGAAAACACAATTCAGGTTGGCTATCAAGTGGCTAAAGGTTGGAGCATGAGTTTTGCTAGATCTAGCTTGATAGTGTGTAGCAAGGGAAGTAGTGCATGAGAGCTTGCAAAGAGCTTTGTACTATGATTGTTACATGATCTCCATGACATGTATAATATACAGATAGTTGGGGGTTTTCAGCTTTAAGCTTTCCCATGAAATATTGTGTTTATATGTGTGAATTTTTATGGCTTTAATGTGTGCATGCAATTGATTTTATTTCCGCAAATTGATGATCAATGGTAGAAGAGGTTATGTGTTATGCATGAAGCTCAAATAGTGTGTGACCAGGATAATCTCAGTGAATAACATATCAGTTATTAAAATTTCTACATTTTTTGAGGTTATTTGATTAATACATGAGAAGATACATTTTGTCTCTATATTTCTAAATATAAACCCTCAAACAATTGTGATTTATCTTCCTGCAGTAATTTCTGTGTTGTAATAGTCTGGGGTTTCAGTGTTTTTGGGATGTTTTGAGCATGGGAAGCCTATTTAAAGAGGCAAAAGTCATTTGTTTCTGATATCATATCAGATATAAGTGTTATAATAGCATATCTAATGGATCCATGGGTTTATTTTGACTTTAATAGCATATATTTCTGAAAAATGCATTTTCTATGCATGTATTGCTGAATTTTCCCATTTGGGAATATTATAGTGGTATCAGAGCTCTAATCTTGGCTCAGCCTGTGTACTTAAAATATTATGGAGCCTTCTCATGGGAAGGATAAGATCTACAAAAGAGATCAAAGCAAACCTTTATTGTCTGAAGGAAAGAGGTTCTCAAAACTTCTTCTTCAAACTCTACAAGGTATAAACAAAGACATCAAAGAAATGAGGAGGGAAAGGCATGGAGATCCCTCAACAAGAATGGTACATGAGGAAAGATATAGTTCCTCATATTATGGGTGTGAGAATTCAACCATACCATCAGATCTACAATGCTCTACTAGCCATATTTTCATGACAAATGAGATGGAGAAACGAGAAGTGCCAAAGAAGGAGATTGTTGGTGATTATTTGCAAGAGTATGAAGCTAAATCTAAGGGGTTCAAATATCACTTGAACTTCGAAGAGTTTTACAAGATCAAGGAGGAAAGGTACATAAGGAGCAAGCAGCATGGTGTGGGTAGATTCTTTCTATCTACATTTTATGGCTCACCTAAATTTCCAGCTATGGTTTGGGTGGAGGAACTAAACTTCTATGTGCATCAACATCAAATTTCTAAAGATGAAACCATTAAAGTAGCAACGCTAAATTTTGAAGGTAAGGCTTATTCTTGGTGGTTATTTGAGTCCTTTTCCTTAAAGAATTAAAATACATCTACTTATGCAAAGTTCTTTATAAGAGTAGTGGAAAGGTTTGATGAAAATGTTTATGAAACATATTCTATGGAGCCTATCAAACCAAGACAAAAAAAACTTTTGCATGAGTTGGAAGGATCTATAAATCCAAATCTATTTCAGAAAACCATTGAAGGGGATGAAAACTTGTATACCTTTACAAGAGCAAAGTCCCCATTTCATGATAAACTTTATTCTCAAGAGAAAGACATGGATATTCCTCCCTCAAGGGAAGACTAATATCTAAGGTCTCTTATTGGTGATGAGGCATTTCCAACTATTGATGAGGAGGAAGAGAAGGCCAGAGATAAAAATGCAGTCATATCAAGAGCACATCTATTACATCATGAAGAGGAAAGTGGAGCACTTGCTCTAAGGAGAGAAACTATTGCACCCTTGCAAGGAGTTCTAAAGAATCTCACATATATAAATTGTTGGGTGTGGAGCGTGATTATCTTGTTTACTTTGTATCACAGCATTGGACCCCTGTACCTTAAAATGGGCAGCAACGCTATCCGTAATTAATCGTTGTCGTGGGGGGTCCAGGGGGGGTGACAGCTCTTTTCGGAGCCCCCCCCGGCGGGGGTTTTCTGGGGCAGCGCCCCTGAAGCTAAAAACATATGTAAATTTTCCTTGTAAAAGTATAGTAATTTCTAGTCAATCTGGGCATTTCATTAGGCAAATGATCTGACGATAGAAGTTATGTTTAGATTAGGGTTTTTTTCCCTAGAAGGCAACCCCTCTTTTTTATGAGGGCATTATATTGCGGCTGTGGATTGTATGTGTATTCTCGGAGCGAGAAACAGAGAGGGAGACTGTGAGAAAGAACAGAGGATATTACAGCGGATCTGCTGTAGGTTTTGTCTTTTCATTTTGCTGGATAATAGAAAGGAAGGGCTGACTGTTCAGGGTGGACGTAGCCCAAACTGGGTGAACCACGTATATTTGTGTCTCTCTGGTTTTATGTGTTTTTGTGTGCTTGTATTTCCCGCATATTTTATGTGTTGCATTGCTCCATAATATATAATTTTCTAACAACTGGTATCAGAGTCGAAGGTATATTTGGCTGATAAACTCACAGGAAAGAAGGGTTCCTGGTTCGAGTGGGAGCAATGGCGGACGATGGTAAGTTTAGGGTCGAGAAATTTAACGGCCAAAACTTCTTGCTGCGGAAGATGAAGATGGAAGATTATCTGTATTAGAAAGATCTATACCTACCATTGAGCAGAAAAAAAAAGAAGCTGGCGGCCATGACAGACGCGGAATGGAACATTCTCTATAGAAAGGCACTCAGAACAGTACGGTTGTGTCTTGCGGCATCAGTCGCCTTCAATATTTTGAAGGAAACAACAACAGAGGGTTTGATGCAGACGTTGGTGAAACTATATGAAAAACCCTCGGCCTCAAACAAGGTATTTCTTATGAAACGACTATTTAATATGAAGATGTCGGAAGGTGGATCTGTTGTAGACCATTTAAATGAATTTAATACAGTTACCAGTCAGTTAAGTTCTATAGGGGTAAACTTTGATGATGAAGTTAGAGCTCTGTTATTCTTGTGCTCATTGCCAGAGAGTTGGAATGGTTTAGTAACGGCCATTAGTAACTCTGTCTCTGGATCTAGTACTTTAAAGTTTGATGATGTTATTGGTGCTATCCTTAGCGAGGAAATGCGACGGAAAAGCTCCGGTGAGACATCAGGTAATGCTTTGAGTGCAGAGTCTAGGGGAAGAAGAATGGAAAGAGGAAAGAGCTTGGGATATCGCAGTAAATCAAGGAAAGGCAGATCCAAGTCCAGATCGGGGATAGTGTGCTGGAAATGCGGAAAGAAAGGACACCTAAAGAAAGACTGTAGATCTCGGAAGGGAAAAGAAGGAGACACACAGCAAGAAAACAATCATGAAGCAAATGTGACAGGTGATGTGTTACAAGATGCTTTGATTCTTTCTTTCGAAAATATTACTGATTCTTGGGTTGTAGATTCAGGGGCTTCATTCCATGCCACACCTGATAAGAAATATTTTCATGACTATGTTCAAGGAGATTTTGGACAAGTTCGTTTGGGTGATAATAAACCCTGTAAAATTGTTGGAATGGGTAAAGTTCTTGTAAAACAACAGAATGGAAACCAATGGCTACTAAAGGAGGTAAGGCATGTTCCAGATCTGAAGAAAAATCTGATTTCAACAGGGCAGTTAGGCAGTGAAGGTTGTGTGACAACTTTCACAGATAAAACTTGGAAGGTCACAAAAGGAGCACTGGTAATAGCAAAAGGTGAAAAGGTTGGTACATTGTATTTATGCAATGGTATTTCTAACTCTGTTAATGCTTTAACTTCCAAAGGAGCAGATGCAGCATTATGGCATCATAGGCTCGGACACATGAGTGAGAAGGGAATGAAGATTCTTCACTCAAGAAATTTGTTGCCAGGATTGAAGAATGTTGATTTGGATTTCTCTGAGAATTGCATTTATGAAAAACAAAAGAGAGTCAGATTTCTCAGAGTTGGGAAAGAAAAGAAGAGCGAAAATTTGGAGCTTGTGCATACAGATGTATGGGGACCTGCTCAGGTATCATTTCTCGGTGGCTCTCGTTATTATGTTACTTTTATTGATGATGCAACTAGAAAAACATGGATTTATTGCATTCAGAATAAATCTGATGTATTTGATACTTTCAAGAAATGGAAAGCTTTGGTTGAGATTGAGACAGGAAAGAAGTTGAAGTGTCTCAGATCAGACAATGGAGGTGAGTATTACAGCAAAGAGTTTGATAGGTACTGTTCAGAGCATGGAATTCGTAGAGAGAAGACAGTTCCAAGAACACCACAAGAAAATGGTGTGTCAGAAAGGATGAACAGAACAATCATGGAGCGTGCAAGGTGCATGAGATTGCATGCGGGATTGCCTTTACAATTTTGGGCAGATGCTGTAGATACTGTTGTTTATCTAATAAACAGAGGGCCTTCAATTTCTTTGGATGGTGGTATTCCAGAGGAAGCATGGACAGGTAAAAAGGTAAACTACTCTTTTTTAAAGCCTTTTGGTTGTGAGGCCTTTGTCCATATTAATAAAGAAAACAGAACAAAGCTTGAGGCAAAATCAAAGAAATGTACCTTTATTGGATATGGTGCTAATGATTTTGGTTATCGCTTATATGATTATTAAAATCACAAAATCATTAGGAGCAGAGATGTAATATTCAATGAAAAGGTCTTGTATAAGAATCAGTTGCAGGAAAAGAAACAGGAAAAAGAAAGCAAGGAATACATGATTCTTGATGAGATAGCGAAAAAAGTAAAAGTTGCTGAAAATAATAATAATCCATAATACAGTACTTAACGAAAAGCCACCACAGAAAGCCAAGGCACCTCAAACACACAAAAGTGGTGTTCGAATATCTATAAATAAGTAGACCCCTAGAACGATACTCTCCTTCGCTATCTTATTTATTTTTGATTGGTTGAGTGGCTTTGAATGTTATGAAGAAGCAATGAAAGTTGAAAGCAGGAAGAAGTGGGAGCTAGCCATGGAAGAAGAGATGGACTCCTTAATGCATAACCAGACTTGGGACTTAGTCAGGTTGCCTGCAGGTAAAACTACATTGCGGAATAAATGGGTTTACAGGCTGAACGAAGAAGATGGAGGAAAACAGAGGTACAAAGCTAGACTTGTGGTGAAGGGGTTTGCACAGAAGAAAGGTATTGATTTTGATGAAATATTTTCTCTTGTTGTTAAGATGAATTCAATCAGAACTATCTTAATTCTTGTAGCAGCGGAAGATTTACATCTTGAGCAGTTAGATGTAAAGACATCATTTCTCCATGGAGATTTGGAGGAAGAGATATACATGCAACAACCAGAAGGATATGAGGTAAAAGGGAAAGAAAAATTGGTGTGCATGTTAAAGAAGAGCTTGTATGGTTTAAAACAGGCTCCAAGGCAGTGGTATCTAAAATTTGACAAGTTCATGTCTGAACAAGGTTATACTAGATGTCACTCTGATCATTGTGTTTATCTAAAAAGGAAAAATGATGGCAGGTATATTATATTGTTATTGTATGTAGATGACATGCTTGTTGCAGGGTCTAACATGCAGGAAATAAATGTGCTCAAAAGAAAATTGGAAAATTCATTTGCAATGAAGGATTTGGGATCTGCAAAACAAATCCTTGGTATGAGGATAACTAGAGACAGGAAAAATCGTAAATTAACACTGTCTCAGAATGAGTACATAGAAAAGGTGTTGAAAATATTTAATATGCAGAATGCAAAACTAGTTAGTACACCTTTTGCTAGCCATTTCAAACTTAGTAAGGAGATGTGCCCAAAGACCCAAGAATACATGGATTATATGTCTAAATTTCCATATGCATCAGCAGTTGGAAGCTTAATGTATGCAATGGTCTGCACAAGGCCTAATATTGCACATGCAGTGGGAGTTGTAAGAAGGTACATGAACAATCCAGGAAAAGAACATTGGATGGCAGTAAAATGGATTCTCAGATATTTGAGAGGTACCACAAATCAAGCATTATGCTTTGGTGGTTCAAACATTTCTCTACAGGGATATGTTGATGCAGATATGGCAGGTGACAGAGATAACGGGAGGAGCACTACAGGATATGTATTTACTGTAGGTGGAACAACTGTCATTTGGGTTTCAAAAATCCAAAGTGTTGTTGCACTTTCAACAACAGAAGCAAAGTATGTTGCTGCTACAGAGGCTAGTAAAGAAATGATTTGGTTACAAAGGTTTATGGGTGAATTGGGTAAGAAGCATGATATGGGCACACTATACAGTGATAGCCAAAGTGCTATTCATCTTGCAAAGAACTCAACATTTCATTCCAGGACTAAACACATACATCTCAACTACCATTTCATACGGTCAGTATTGGAAGATGGAGAGTTGAAGCTGGAAAAGATACACACTAGCCAGAATCCTGCATATATGCTAACAAAAGTTGTAACCAGGGAGAAACTGAGAACATGCTCAGTTTCAATTGGTCTTCAAGGATGACGATGCAGATGAGAAACAGCGAGGTCCAAAGAGGAGTCATTGTCTAGCAAATGAAGCAGCGGTGGAGTTGCTACAAACAGTCTCCAAGTGGGAGATTGTTGGGTGTGGAGCCTGATTATCGTGTTTACTTTGTATCACAGCATTGGACCACAGCTTCTAAAATTCTGGCAGCGCCATGCATGATTAATCGGCTACGAGTGGGAGTACGAGCGGCGGTGCTTTGGGCCCCCACAGCGAGAGGTTTCCGAGCGACACCCTCGAAGCTAAAAATAGATGTAAAATTGCCTTGTAAAAGTATAGTAATTTCTAGTCAATCGGGTCGTTCATTAGGCAAATGATACGACGGTAGAAGTTATGTTTAGATTAGGGTTTGCGAGGTGACAACCCTCGTTTTATGAGCATCATTGTGTTACCAGTTGGATTGTATGTATGTCTCGGAGCGAAAACGAGAGAGAGAGAAGCGCAGAAAAGGAAGCAGAGGATAATACAGTGGTCTCGCCAGGTTTTGTCTTTTCATTTTGCTGGATAATAGAAAGGAAGGACTGGCTGTTCAGGGTGGACGTAGCCCAAACTGGGTGAACCACGTATATCTGTGTCTCTCCGGTTTTATGTGTTTTTGTGTGCTTGTATTTTCTGCATATTTTATTTGTTGCATTGCTCCATAATATATAATTTTCTAACATAAATCATGGCACATCCATGTGCAACATGTGCCATCATTGTCAAATGGTGAGATCTTGAAGATAGAAGAAGATAAAGGGGAGGGAAAGCATCCTATGATGAGGAGTATACACCCTTCTTTATTTCAGAAGGTTCATACACAAAGGTGGGAGGAGGATTTGTGCAATATAAGAAAGGACAAATGATTCCATACACCCATACATCCTGCTCTATGCCTTGATTTCTCTTTTCATGGAGGCATTCCAGAAGGGAGACCCCATGATTGGAATAAGAATAAAGTGTTCTCTCAACTATATGCAGCAGTGATATATTTCACTTAGGAGGGAGCCTTGGGAGAAGCTAGCACAATGCAAAGAATCTTTGATGGATTCAAAGGAGAGGTAAGCAATTTTCTGAAATGGACATTGTTATCTCCCACTCAGCTATTTGCGCTGGAAAAGGAGAATTCAAAAGTCTATGAAGACATGAATATGCTGTCAAATGGCCACTCCATATATTTGGGGCAGCCAACGATATTCTTACACATAAAGAAGCTTTATGAACATGACAAGAGGATATCAACACTCTTGCATGCATGGGTGAAATTAAGGAAGTTTTGGAAGGCAAACAATTTTCAAGGAGAAGTTGACTTCCATCTGCTTCAATCTTGTCTTGAGCAAGATCAGCTGCAAGAGATGTAGCAAAGGAAAGTTGATGGTACTTCGACATGTGACTTTGGCATCAAGCATGTCAAAGAGGAGAGCCATGTTATGAGAGGAGATGCATTTCAGATTTCTAAAACGTTTTCATTGTTGGCGAGCCTAGATCAATATTGGGAGTCCCAACTCTTGATGGAATATTCCAAGAACCTCTTCACATGTAAGGTTCTTGATGGGAAAGTGATGGATAGGAGGTATAAGGTAGTTGATGGAGTCATTTATTATCGTAATCAAATCTATTTGACAAGAGACTCCAAGCTCAAGGATAAACTACTTAATGCAGCATACAAGATCTTTCTTTCTAAACCCATTGATTTCATTAGAGCATATCGTACTATCTTGGAGGTATTCATGTGGGAATATTTCATAAAGGATATGCACTACAACATGAGGAAGTGCATAGATTATTTTCTAGTTGAGGAGGCACATGGCTCTTGGGAAGAGTTATCATTACCACCTCCTTATTCATTGGGTGTGAGAGGGAGCTCATCCATGAGTTACCTCACTGATTTGAACCAAGTATATGGTAAGAATTGTATTTCTAAACATCATGATGTATTTAATATATGCTTGTATTTTCTTAACAGTCATGTACATGGATTTGCTCCAAGAAGGGGCACCTTCTCTTATGGGCTTCATGGGCTACTTGGGGCAATGAGCAATGGAGATGTTGACCATTCCCTAAGAGATTTTGGGGAGATGTTGTAGTCTTCATGGTGTGCTTCATTAACACCAATCATCATACACCTTCTCCAAGCATGCAAGAAGAATGGGGCAGCAAACAAGTGGTGGAAAGAATACTTGTTATATCATACTCTATGGCAGTTAGGAGAAAAATTGCGTTGGTTGCACATGATGGACCATTATCCTTATCCTTTACTCCATATGATAGCTAGCATGACTTTAATTATTATTCCATATGCTGAAGAGGTTCTTATCATTGTTGGGAACATAATTGGAGGAGAGACACATTGGGTGGATGTGTCCTTGGGGGAAGAAATTCCCCACACTTTTTCACTACATGTTTCAAGGGGAGCATGGGAGATGATGTGGCCACTATAGTAGATCACTTGTTTCTTTATGAGGTGGACCATATAATTGTTTGGAACACTTGGGACATACCTCTCATAAGCATTTGGGAGGAGTTTTTCTATGAATTTCCAAACTGGGAGGTGATTCATTTCATTTGGATGATAGCATGGAGATGGGAGTATTCCATTTGTAATGAAGTTCCCCATGATTGTCAATAATTCTATCTTGAGGAGGCCATTGATCATCAAGAAGGTTTCCATATAGACCTTCCATTCTTTCATGATGAGATCCACTTGGTTTATCCACCAAAGGCCAACTTACACACTTGGGAGGAACCATTGGGAGGAAGAATTTTTGCAGAATATCCAAAGCAATGGTGGAGACTATTGGATGTGAAGGCCCCAAGAGGAGGAGGGGATATTTTGAAGTACCCTTATAGTTTCTTTAGGAAAAGAAACATTTGGGAGGGGAAGACTATAATATTCCTAAATTAGCATGCAGCTAATAGGAATATTATTTTTTCTCCTAATATCTAGTTAGATGAATAAATGGGTAAGGAGGCCCATAAGTTGCTTAAGTAGACATAAAATCCCTCTTAATGTGAAAATGCATCATGTTAATAAGAAAATCAAGCATCCTCAGGTGTGAACAAAGTCTAAATTATGTAGACATTGTCAAGTTTGACCAGGTCAACAACATTAATATATGAGGAGTGGATCATAAAGAGAGACAGTTTAGTATGAGTGAATATCATTCTAGCTAGTCAAAATGAAGACACCTTGGGTGTGAAAAGAGAAAATGAATGAAGATAAAGTCAAGGTTGACTAAATTAAATAACGTTGTGAATAGATGAGTGGGACTAGTGGAGACAGCGTAATTTTGGTGGAGGAGCCTTTGCATGGAAGCAACCTCATAATTGGGTGGGACCCTTGGTGAGGAAGCTAATCAACTATATAATGAAGGGAATGGAATCCATATGAGGCATGATTGAAGATTATATTTTGTATGTGGTCAGTTTAGAATTCTTGCATTCTTTGGCTATTTAGCTAATTTTGCTGCACTGTTTAGTGCAAGGGTTTTCTCATGTGGAAATTCCCCACACTTGCTTGGAGATCTTATTTAAGAAATCCCAAGGGGAGAATTTTTTGCATCATTTCCACTATCAAGAACTTGGCCAAGCATTCACCTACATCTACAGTGTAGTACCTTGGAGAAACTGCATTATTTTCAAGGTGTTTTAGTGGGAGGGGTTAAAACCCCACTTTTATGAGCTAGTTTCCCAAGAGGAGGATCACCCTTTTTCTCGAAAAGCTAGTAGGAGAGTCTACAGCCATTTCTTTGCATGTTCAGCCATTTTTATGTAGAGCTTCAGCTATACAACATGATTCAGCCATACATTTGTAGCAAATATTTCATGTATATCATGTTTGTCAAGAAACCCTTTCCGGGTCATCTTGGATCTATGTAAAAGAGACTAGATCTCTGTTTTTTTGAGCTTATTTGATTAATACATGAGAATATATGTTTTTTCCCAATATTTGTGAGTATAAACCCTCAAGTAAATGTGTGTCTCTTCCTGCAGTAATTTCTGTGTCGCAGTAGTTTGGGGTTTCAGTGTTTTTAGGCTGTTTTGAGCATGGGAGGCCTGTTTAACTAGGAAAAAGTCATTTTTTTATGATCTCCTCTTAGATATAAGTGTTATAATAGTAGATATAATGGATACATTGGTTTATTTTTACTTCTATAGCGTATATTTAAGAAAAATGTGTTTTCTGTGCATGTATTGCTTAATTTTCCCATATGGGAATATTACATTTGGGCAGAGGTTTCTCTTAGGTGGAGGGGATTGAATATAATGAGAAATTTGCACTATTCACAAGGCACTCATCTATTATATCCATCCTTTCACTCTTATTAAATATTGGATGCCAGATATCTCAGATGGATATAAAGACAACCTTCCTCAATGGAGTTATTGAGGAAGAAGTGTACATTGAGAAGCCATAAGGTTTTGAGACCTTAGATAGGGAATCACATGTGTGAAAACTCAAGAGTGGCTTGTATGGGCTGAAGGAAGAACCTCATTCTTGGTACACCAGGATTAACAACTATTTCACCGGCTTGAGCTTCACCAAGATTAAAGCGGATGCAAACCCATATCATATTGTGGTTGATGGTAAGATTTTAATTATTGTACTTTATGTCATGATATGATACTGACAGATGCTAAGAAGCTCATAAACTCTTTCAAAGAGGACCTTGAAAGATAATTTTAGATGAAGAACATGGGGTTGCTGCATTATTTCCTTCGATTGGAAATATGGAAAATATATCGGGAGCTGTTTGTATCTCAGGGAAAATATGCCAAGGATATTCTGAGGAAGTTACACATGGAGGGAAAAAAACACATGGAGACTCCACTTGCAGGAAACTGGAAAAGGAGGATGCTACTTTGGTTGAAGTAGTGGATGCTACTATTTACAGCAAGCTGGTGGGTTCACTCATTTATTTTGTGAACACACAACTCGACATATGTTACACAGTTAATTAGTTGGTCCAAGCTATGGTTAAGTCAGCAAAGATATTTTGGAAGGCGGGGGAGCATGTTTTTAGATATATCAGAGGCACTATAGAGTATGTATTATTGTATATATGGATAGAGGGATTGAAGCTTCAAGGCTTCACTAATGCAGATTGTGCAGGGAGTCCATCCAATAGGAAGAGAACATCAGGAGGCATCTTCAACATAGGATTAGCATCAGTTTCTTGGTACATGTTGACGCCCCAAAAATCGGTGCAACAACATAAGGGAAACCACCCAGTCCGTGACTTAAAAATCATCCCTTTTCCATTTGGAATGGTGGCCCCGACTAGATTTACGGGACCAGTTTCCCAGTGTAATATAATTGGGTGAATGGATGGGTTTATAACTATCTGTAAATTGCTAGATGGAAGTAATAGCAAGATTTCTGTAAATAATATATCTATCTACTATGTATTCCCGGATGAAATATATTCTCTGTGCTATTTATAAAAATGATCTTTCAGTGGATGAAAATGAACATCATACAAACACTTAGAGATATGAAAATGATTTGAGATAATCGATTTAACTAAATAGTTAATTAAATAAATTGGATAAATCTTATATCACAACTTTTAAATTCCTGAATTGCATATGTATCAAAAGATAACAGTCTAACATATTCAAAAGTGAGTTAATTCTAAACTGTATTCAAATATATACATGAAAAAAAACATCATAAGATAAATAACCATTTCTCATTTGAAACAAAAGTTTAAAACATAGGATAAAAGTACCATGTCAATGTTCACTCTAATCATTTGAGAAAAAGTACTTGGTCCAACCCTTTCTATTCAGAAAAATTCAACAGTACAAAATTTCAACATCCGTAAAGTCTTCCTTTCAAAATTTCAGGACCCCTTCTTCAAACACGTGAAGGGGTTTAAATATAAAAATAAAATTATTAAAGTAGTTATTACAATAAAAGGCTCAGAAGGTTTAAAGGAACCCTCCTTAAACTAAGTGGAAATTAAATAGAAACAAAATTTAAAGTGGTGACTTTCCTGATGACTGTCCCACTGTCTCATTAGCGAGTCGTTCCTTCAGCTGAAGGATGGCAAACATAGGCTTAACCTCTAGAGGTTGGTCTGTCCTAATGCGCAGCTATCCAGTGAAAGCATCATTAGAAAGTGGAGGAAGCATGTAGGAGGATGTGTCTGTAAGACAACGCAGCATAAGCCATTAGCTATGTGGCTTTACCAAGTATCTCCAATACTTATCCCAATCTAGTTTTTCTAGCTTCCTTATGTGTTCCTCTTTTACCTTTGAAACTTCTTGTTATTTTATTATCAAGTCTTTCATGATAAGAAGTGCATCAACAGGACATCTATGAATAAGGTTTGCAACGATGATATTTTGACTAACATTTTCCACAATGTTATTAGCCACATATTTTTCTTTGTAATGGCTCTTTCAGCATGTTTCAATTGTATGTCCTAGTCAGTAAACACAATTTCCTTATTTGAGTCTTCAATCCTGTGCAGGTTGGCCTTTCGACCATCAGCGGAATCTTTCCACGTGACATACGGTGAAACCTTCTCATCAATCTCATTAAAACCTATCCTCTAGTCTGAAATTTGATTTATCAATGAATCACTTTGCTTACGCAATTCAATAATATGTGATAATTTTTGACAAAAAATGACATGCTACTGTCCCAATAAAGTATTTAGTTTCAAGGCCTATTTTCTGAATTCATCAATCTTTGGATTATGCTTCAATTTCTCTATATAAATCTGCAATTGATGAATTTGAGTGTCCTTTGACCTAAATTCATTTTGGTGTTGAATCTTCAATTGGTCCATGCCCTCGTGGAGCTGCGTGACCTATACCTGTAGCTGTTGATTGAAATTTTGTTTCTCTTCTTGTATCTCAAGTTATAGTTGGATGATTCTTTCATACTTGTCTTTCATCAACTATTGAACCTCAAAATCTTTATCAATAGTTGCAGAGGCATAATCTCCTACGAACTGGGTTAGGCGAGTTACATTTTGTGAAGGATCTGCTTGTGAGTCTTTCCAGAAAACATACATTGAGACATATCATTGGACAAGGGGTTGATAGTGCTCTAATATCCTTCTTTTATTTTGTCTCCTCATAACTCCTTTATGTTTAGGACTGTCGAAAATATAAATAGAAGGTATTTCCTCAATGTTAAGTACAATTTCAGTTGTGGGGAAGGCCGCGATGAATTTCACTCACTCCGCAATTAGTAATTTATCATATGGCTCAACACTGAATGAGTCTTGAATTTTATTTTGAGGCATATGAAAAATATTTTGTTGATTAGTAACTATAACTCCTTGGTCTCCCTATAGTTTTAGTTTAAAATCCTTCCAAACATCACTCAGATTACTTTGGAAATCTAAATCCATAGTTTGAACCTCGACAGATTTATCTTGGTCTGATTTACTAAGGACATCAATATCCTTAGGTTCCAGTTCATTTTCCTCCCTTCTGTGTTAAGGGTTGTGATACTTCCAACAGTTTCAATGTAATTGCTTCCAATCTCTTGTTCCTGTATTGTTTAAGCTTTGGTAATTGTTGTGGATGGAGGTGTAGGGCTGCCAACTTCTAAACTGCAGAGTAATTATTGAAAAACTCAAATAATTCTTCGAACTCATATTCTTCATGAGCAAAAGGCCTAATTTTAACTTGGGTGGTGAAATTATTGGAAATTTTAATTGGGTCATATTGTCTGTTTGAAATTATAAAAAATTTCAAACATTCAATTTCGATTATTTCTAAAACTGAATTATTTTAATTGTCCATACCATAAATACAACAATTAATTGAAAAGGAAAGCCATGATGATTTTTTAGCCCCCTTTAGAAACTCGATTAGTCTGTTGCCAATAGTTTGATATGCTACTTCTCTTATGAGAAACTTATCAGGAACATACAAGGGTAAAACATGAGGCTGAGCTAAGCTCCCAAATACTCTGACATAGGTGAACAACGCTTCTCCAAACAACCTTTCAATGGAGGAAAAATCATCTTGAGCCTCCTTTTACAATTTGGGTGCTTTCTCATTAAAGCTAATTTGAAACAAAGGGAGATTGACTCCATGGCAGATTTTATAAAAATGGTTCTAAAATTTTAACTCCCATAACATGCTATGAAATACAGGAATGGGTGGAGGGTCATGGGTAGTCCATTTCCAACCCATGGCTAGAAAATATGAAGCTAAAAAGATAGTGTCCATGATATAAACACTCATATAAAATGGGGGGGAAATTTTGGAGGAAATAGAGCCATTTTTCCTATATTCCAAAATTTGAGTAGAAATATTATTAGACAGAATGTTTCCCCAATAAATAACATGAGAGTCTGCAATTGCTTCCATGAGGGGAACCCATTGTACTAAATATTTGGTAGTGTCAGGCTAACCAAAAATCCTAGACATCATCTTAGCAACATAACAGTGGGGACTTTCAAGGGAGTGAGTAGAATAAATACCTTTGTCATCATTCTTGTGCTTATTGGGGTTGCTTCTCCATTCCTTGATAGGATTTTATTTGAGCTAGTTCTCGCTGGTGAACTCTACCATAAATTCCTTATCATAGAATTTTTCAGGGCCTAGGATGTGGTACATCAACTTCAAGTCTTCGGCTTTGAAGGAACCTGTTGTGGACAATTTTGTCACCCCCTAGAGACAGTCTAGAGTTGCCATAGACCAGTGCCTAGGACATCTTAATATAGTAAGGAGCTCTTCATATAGCTTGGGTTGTCAATCCAAAAGCTCACTTAATATCTCTTGTAAAACAAGGAAATAAGTTTTGAATGGGACCAAACTCTCTCAGAAGCTGACACAAAGATAAGAATAGTGTAGGGACATCATGTAAAACTCCAATACAAAGGCATCAGACAGTTAAGAGACAACTTACTGTAAAGAGGGCAGTTCAAATAATATATCACAGAAATCAAATATCAGGAAGTGAGTGCAGTGAGGAAACATAAAGAAGATATTAGTTAACATGAGACTGATACCCAGATACAAAACAGAACCACATAAGGGCATATTAATTTATGAATCCTTATATGACAATGGAATTTTAAAAGCACCCTCCTCAAGCAACTAATATAGCAGAAAATATGGAAGAGATGAACATGGAACAATATATCATGACTAGGCCTATTTAAAGCGCTTGACTAATTCCAGAAAGGGCACCAACAGAGATGAATCCTTACTGCAAACTAGTGAGCCACTCGCATTCTAGAACATGATACGAAAAGATAAATAGCATGAAATGAGATATTGTATTAACACATAAGAGAAAATTACATACTGTGAGATACCAAAGACCAGAATCCTCAATACAGTTATAACTCCTCCTCACTGAGACCCTACGGGCTCTGAACCTTCATACATAAATATTACAAAATGTATACAAAAACCTTTTCACTGAACAGTCTGCTGATAGAAATCTGGAACCCTTACAATGTCTTCTTTTCGGGCCTTTATAGAAAAGATAGAGTATTCTGGAGAGGGAGGTAGGTCGAGCACATTTAATGACTCAATTTGAATAAAATGGCGGAAAACATCCGTGCCCACTCTATGAATGACTAACTATAAATGACTGTACTTTACAATCTGTCTCTAGAAATAAATGCTGGGAGATGAAAATCTCCTTATATACAAGACACAAATAATAAAATATATGCAATGCTCTGCCTTTTGCTGAGGGGAAAATCTGCTGCCGTAAGAACCCTGAGATAGTCTGCAATTCTGTACTGTACTCTCGACCTTTAGCTTTGAATTTAAATCCTGGACCTTTAATGCAGGGCGGAGTGTCCCTTGATTTTCTCTGGAGGGCTCTGTAGATTCACATCTTTGTATCCTTTAATGATGGTCATTTCACACACCTGCCCTCGGCTTCCTCTTTAAATTTCACCAGCAGAATGTCGTCCTTTAACATGATTTTTAACTTCTGCAATGGAGGCGATAAATTATGAGGCCTCTTTATCATCTTAGAACCTGCAAAACCCACAAAACATTAGAGAAACAAAACTCAGAAGCAAGGAGCATGGAGGTGGAGATGATAATGACGTCGCGGACATGAACGGATGACGAGGACACGAAGGGTGGTGGAGGAAACACAATAAGGGCTTTGGCAAATAGAAGAAATGTGGATTTTCTACGTAACACAGTTTGGAAGTGGTGACTGAAGAATGATGAATGCAAATGAAAACACATATAAACACATATATATATATATACATATGACGGGGAGGAGTATTACGGATGCGCGAGACTGGGACACATGGATGTACGATGGACAAGTGGGGGGGCTGACGTGGCAGTGGAGTCAACGGACAGGGAGACTGATTTCTGGGCCGTCAGATTACGAACACAGATCAATGGCTGGGAGCCAATGGGGCCAGTGCGGTGGTGGGCCACGGAACACGGCGGACAGGGGTTAAAGGGCGAGCAACTCTGGAGGATATCCGTCGTTGGATTGACATCGCCAAATCCAACGGCGTGGGGGAGTTCCGCTGCCCGATCCTTGTACAACCTTTAACGCGCGGGGAAAACGGTTTTGGAAACCGTACTCAGGGACACGCGACACGTTCTTAGTGGAATCGATGCCTCCATGGTAAATACCGCCGGCCTGGTGGAAGCGGTGCGGAACAATACAGCCGGTTTCTGCAGTTAAATACGGACGCGGGGGCCACCATATAAAACGATCTCCGCGTCATTGATTTGCTTCGAATCCAACGATTACGATTGCACCCGAAATATAAGACAATAAGCTCCTCTTCCTTTTAGCTTGTGGTTTTCGGGCTCGGGTCACATGGTGACGATAGGAAAAGGGGCTAAGGCCCTGGGGCTTCAGCTCAATATAATTTTAATAGCGGGTTTTTAACCTTCGGATAATGCATTTTTGGGCGAAGATGGTAAAATCAAGAGGGAGCATCAGGCTCTTAAGCCACGGCAGAGATCTGAAAGAAATCTGAAAAAGGTGGCAGACCGAAAATTTACATGCAGGAGTAAATATGTACAACAGAACCAATCATCATTCCTCTGCTAGTTAGAAAAGTATTGTCCCCAATGTTGAGGTTATTAATGATCCATCTTACCATATCAGTGTATGGTAAGATTTTAGATCATATAGAAATTCGATTCGGGAAAGAATTGGCCACCTCTTTAGTAGTAGCTTCTGAGGAATCATAAGCATGAGCATTAGCTTTCCTTTGAATTTTGTGAGGTTTCTCATCCTATAAGAACTTGTACATGGATTTCGATGAGGAGGATTTTATTTCCGGTCCACATGTAGTGTCTGTAAGCAGAGGAAGCATCTTTGTTCTCTCGGTTGCAACAGATGAATGATTTACAGGGGTTGTCTATTTCTTAGCTTTCTTAAGAGCTTTAGACATATCCAAATAATTCTGCTTATTTGGGCTCGCCTGCGTATAAATGAGAAATTATAAGCAGAAAGAGGCAACTTTGATTTTACAAATGAACAAGTGCCATAGTAATGGAAAAAATTAAATAGATGAAACGTGGCATGCTGCTAATATATGAATTTAATTATTCTTTCAGTCAAATCATTATGGAGGCGTGGGCTAAAAAACCGTTAATTTATGGCATTAATTGTTGATATGTTTTGATGTCCCCATGTAATCATTTTAGAATTTAAAAAATGATTTGTCATGTCGCAGTGTTGCTCGTATGTGAATATTTGTAGAATACCGATCGACTTAGTTTTTCTGATTGCGCTATCGCAATCACAATATCAGAGAAAATAGATGGAGTGCAAAAGTGTTTATGTTGTGAAAGTGCGATTTAGATTTCTGGTAGACTATATTGCATCGATGAATATGGTTGAGGGGGGTTGAGTATTTATTGTTTGAGAAAATGCGATGTGATGGAGTATATCGCATCGGGAAAACATGGAGGTATATCGTAATGCGAAATGTGATTTGTGATAGGCTATGTGGCAGAAGTGGGTCCCGCAAGCCTTCCCTTATAGAGTTCATTTGAAAAAATGCCTTTCCCCTTTATAAAATCACTTGTTTTTATAAATATCTCATCGTGATATCTTTTAAGTGATGTTTTAAGAGTCATATGTGCTTCATTGCGGTATTGCAATAATGCGATCTTTCTCCACTTGAGTGATTTTAAGGCCAAAATTCAAGGGTTTTCCCCCTTTTGATTTCTATTTGTATCTAAATGAATCACTCTAAGGGTCTTATTTGTTTTACTTTAAAAATTCAAAAAAGTGTCCCCATTATTTTCTAAGGTAACTAATCTAAAATAATGGGGGTTGTTGAATAGCACAACAATTTGCGACTCATTGGAAGAACCAATTATCTCTCAAAAACAATTTCCTTGTATCTTCAAATAGGTAGAAATAATTTAAGGAAACAAAAATTGTTTTCAAAGTGTTTAAGTTAATAAAATTACTCTGAATATAAATAAAACTCATCTTTATTGTTAATATTTCACAAAATTTTCATAAATAAATATCTTCATTCCTTTGTATCAATCATTATATAGTTTAAAAGATAAATTCAATGTCTCTTTATAACTTAGCCTTTTGATTTTCTCCTTTTGTCATAGGTAGAGCCAATTTGGCTAGTAGGAATTCATAGCCTCGACAAGGTTACCTTTTATCCATCAATGATTTAGTATCCCATCCATTTATCATTACAATTATTTGAGATAAATCCTTAATCATATAACTTAATTTTTATTTTTCTAAAAAAGTCATTGTCCAAGCTTGATGATAGAAAGTGATAATGCCATTCACTGGTTATAATTGAACTCAACAAGTTGGCTCGTGATGTGACCCCTTGTCTTATGACTTTAATAATCATGAGTCAATACCCTGGTTTGGTATGTAGTAGTGGTAATGTCATTTTATTATTTACCTATGATCATCGTAAGTAGTCTCGTGATGAGACCCCTTATCCTTTTAAGTTTTTTATATTTTTTAATTATACTCTAAAAAAACATTTCCAGTGGATGGGGAAAATCATTGATTCCTTAAGAGTTTTGATGAGAATTTAGAGTTAAATATTCTTAGTAACAACAAGTCTTTAATTTGTAAAGATGAACTTTTTTCTAATTGATGCTAAAGTAAAAACACTTTGCAAATTTCAGGTTTATAAAATTTACAATTTTGATGGAATTTTTTTTTAGAGTTGTATAGTATTCATTAAGTTTTCAAGTTGGTAGTTATTTCCTCAAAAATTTTGATTCTTCAAAAATAAAAAACATAAAATAATTTAGAGGTGTTGCGAAAAACCAAAAGTATGTAATCAAACACTAATTTCCTAAAAATGTAAAAATGTAGGTATAGTACATTTAGAAGCAAATTTTCTTCTAAGAAAAGATTTTTTTCAAAATCAGCACATTGAAAGGGAAAAAATCTTTTCTCCCTTGAAGATCTTGTAACGTGAAGGTTTATGGGCCAATTTGTTCTATGATTTGAAATGTTCCAAGCCACATTCTTTGGAATTTGTTATGCTTATATTTTCCCTAGTGCGCCTTGTCCCACTTAAGTACGAGGTCTCCTACTTGGAATGTTTTTGGGGAAAAAAAATTGCATCAAAATTGTTTTTCACCATCTGCTGATGTCGAGCATGAGTTAATTTGGATTTTTCTCTTTCCTCTTCCAATTTAAGGATCTGAGACATTCTTAATTGTAGGAAATAAGAAGGTACTTCCTCAAAAAATTGAACCAGGGCTAATGAAGAAAGAGCTAAATCTGATGGAATTACAACTTATTTCCCATAAATTAGGTTGAATGGAGAAGTTCCTATAGAGGCCTTCCGAGTAATTCTATATACCCATAGTGAAAATGTTAAAGAATTATGCCAACTTTTCTTGCTCTCATCAATATTCCTTTTTATGATTCTTATGAGATTTTTATTTTTTTATTCTGCGAAACCATTCCCTCGAGCATAGTAGTTATCATAGTATTTAAGCTTAAAACCTCTTTTGAGAGCATAGTCAGTCATGCTATTTCCTAAAATATAAGATGAATTATCAAACATAAGTGCATTGGGTAAGTCAAACTTGGTAGTAATAAATTGATCAATAAAAACCATAATGGTTTTAGAGTTAGCTACCTTTAGTGGAACAACTTCCACCCACTTAGTAAAATAATTTGTTGCAGTGAGAATGTGTTTATGATGTTTGGATGAGTTAGGAAAAATCTCACCTATGATATCCAATCCCCAGTGCTCAAAAGGTTACTCAATGTTGACTAGCTACAAGGGTAAGGTTGGTTTTCTTTGTCTTCCAGCAGCGGTTTGGCATGTTTTTCATTTTCTCATATATGCATGAGCATCTTCAAATAGAGTGGGCAAGTAATATCTTGCATGAATGATCTTATGTGTAGTGGTATCTTGTCAGAAATGTCCACCTGCAAGTCCATCATGGAGTTCCTCCAAAAACCTATGTGCTTCATATTTCTCAAGACACCTTAGTAGTACGGAATCATAGTTCTTTTTAAACAAAACATTTTCTATCATCTAATATTGACAAGATTCCAATCTTAAAGGTATTTTTCTTTTGTAATTGAGTTCTGTAGGAGCATATAAATTTTTCAAATAAAATATTAAATCAATATATAGTGATTCAGAGTCATTCAAGCTTACCTCAACAATGTCTACAATCTTACCTGACTCTGCATCATCTGATATGTTGTATGCTCCATATAGTAATATGCAAAGACCTTTCCCTCTGATGATTTTGGCTGGTCTTATTTCAATGTCATATTCTTGCAGAGCGGTTACCCAATTTGATATATTTTCTCCTAGTTCCTTTTGAATCAGTAGTTGCCTTACTACTGAAAATGGAACTATTACCAGGTGTATGTTTTAAGGAGAAAATTTCTAAACTGTTTTAAATATTTGTAAATAGAAAATGCTTGTTTTTCCACTTCTGAATAAGTTAGTTCAACACCTTGAATATTTTAACTAAATAAAGAAATAGGTGCTTCAATATTTAGATCATTGATTTGTGTTAACACAACATCATAAGATGTTTCAGATGCAAAAGTATATAAAATGAAATAATTAGAAAAATATGGGGTTTTTAGAGAAGGATAATCAATGATGGCTTGCTTGATTAGATCAAAAGCTTCTCTTTCATTATGTCCCCATTTGAAAAGTGCATTTTTCTTAATCATTACTTGCAATGGTAAAGAAATTTGTGAAAAAATTGGAACAAATCTCTTGATAAAATTTATCTGTCCTGAAAAGGACTCCATGGATTTCTTGTTATGGGGATGAGAGATTTCATAAATTTCCTTTATCCTTTCTCGATCTATGCAAATGCCTTATTTTGAGACAATAAATCCTAAAAGTTTACCTTCACTTTAAACGAAACAATACTTTTTAGAATTTAAAGAAGTTCCATATTTCAAATAGCATTCAAGGATTTTCTTAAGATCATGATAGCGGTTGCTTATTTTCTTGGAGTAAATGGTTATATCATCTAAATATAAAACCGCAATTTTATTTATCAGTCCTCTAAAAGGAATGTCCATTGCTCTTTGAAACGTTTCTCCTGCATTGTTTAGAAAAAAGGGAATTTTTATGAGAAACATAAGTGCCCCATTTAGTTCTAAATGTAGTCTTTAATCTATCTTCAGGATGAACCAATACTTTATTCTCGCCTAAAAATCCATCAAGGAAAGACATTAATTCAGAACCAACAACTTATTTCAAAATTTCTTCCATCGGTGGTAATAGGAAATTGTCTTTTAAACAAGCTTTGTTTAAGTTCCTAAAGTCAATACAAATACATATATCACCATTATTTTTCCTAATAGGTAATAGGTTTGATGCCCACTTTGAATGCCTAACAGGGAAGATAATATTCGCCTTAAGGATTTTTTTGAGTTACCTTTTGATTTGACTTTCAAGGTCAGGGTGAATTTTCCTTAACTTTTGTTGTATAGGATTTTCAGTGGATATCATTGGGATAGTATGTTGGATGATGGAAGTATCATAATTTTTGAGATCTTCATATTTCCATGCGAATAAATTCTTTTATTTCTTTAGTAAGTTAATGAAGGCTAATCTTTCATCCGAGGAAAGACCAAGTCCTATGTAATTGTTCTGAGGATTAATGTCTGTTCCACGATTTACTAGTTCAAACCTCAAAGTTGAACTTTGTAGCTTATAATTAGTAACCTTTTTGAATCTATCTTTGATATCATAAAGATCCTCAAGCTTAACTAATGCAGGAGCATCAACAGCCCAAACTGAAAATCAAATATATGATCTTCTAGAAGGAGGAAAGGATTATAGTGAACATGGTTGGCACGAAATATTTGTTTAATGCTGAAATCGAAACCCTTAAAGCATTGGTTAATCCATTAAATCATGGCTCTCACATTATCCACATTATTCTAATTGTAAGCCACCTCACTCATTAGATATGTTCAATCTATTATAAAATACTGAATTTGCATGATCTTAGGAAATTGTTATGAGATCCTAGGAGAAAAGAATGGATCTGAAATGATCCATTCGATGTATTGTATTATTTATAAATGATATCCTTCGACATAGTGAGAGGGGGATGTTGACGCAATGTAAATATCTTAATTGGTCATAGTGGCCAATCGTGTGAGAATTGGCCAAACAATGGCGCTATATATGATTGTGTAATTCCTGATATATTTAAAATAGAGTATTGATTTTAGTGTTGTGATCATTTTTGTGTAATTCAAGCTTGAATGGAATCCGTGTGTTTTATGAATGTTCTGATTCCAATGTTTCTATGTGTGTTTGTCTAATAATCACAATTGTTTTATGAGTTCACGATGAGCTTGACAAAATTGTGGTGTGCCATATTGTTGGAGTGGAATTGTTGTTAAAGTATCAGAGGCGGATCGACCAATAGAGTGGGATCCGAATTGGTGGTTGTCATGGAGCCGTGAGGAAACTAAAGACGCTACACAAACACCTTTGTGCACACTACGCATTCACTGTGAGTGCTATTCATACACTATAGATTCACTATGAATGCTACGCATATGCTACGTAGACCTTTGATGTGCTACGATGGCGTTGAGATCCAGAGAATTCAAGGGAATTTAAGAAGTTTTCTTACTGCATAATGGAGAATTTTGTGCAAGCATGGGCCCATAACCCACAGGTTTTTATAATGGAAACCTTCAGAGAATTAAATTTGACAAACTAGGGTTGGCTCTGTCATCAAGTGGTATCAAAGCATAATAAGGTTCTGGGTGAAATGGAAGGAGGTAAAAATATGTTGAAGGTTGGTAAAGTGTGTGGTCTTTATGTTTTTGTGCAGGTAGCAGAAAAGGAAGGTGAGAATATTTTCAGCATCCTAGAGAAAGGAGTGCTCATATGGTTGCAGAGGAGAGAAAGAGAGAGATGCCAAAATATTGAGCTTATAGGAGCGAAGCTTAGTGAGGTATCGTGTAGCAAGGAGGAGGCTTGATACTGCAGAGGTTTTGTTGCAACTTTTGAGTGTTGTTATGAAAAGACTGAGAAGGTATAGGACCAGGAGGTCATACATATGTTTTTGTACCTTGGGATTCTAATGTAGGAGCATCAAAAACCCCAAGTGAAAATCAAATATATGAGCTTCTAGAAGGAGGAAAGGATGATAGAGAACATGGTTGGCATGAAATATTTGGTTAATGATGAAATCAAAACCCTTAAAGAATTGGTTAATCCATTAAATCATGGCTCTCACATTATCCACGTTATTCTAATTGTAAGCCACCTCACTCATAAGATATGGTCAATATATTATAAAATATGGAAGTTGCATGATCTTAGGAAACTTTTATGAGATCCTAGGAGAAAAGAATGGATCTAAAATGATCCATTCGATGTATTGTATTCTTTATAAACTATATCCTTTGGCATAGTGAGAGGGGGAGGCCGACGCAATGTAAAGATCTGAATTGGTCATAGTGGCCAATCTTGTGAGAATAAGCACAACCATGGTGCTATATGTGATTATGTAATTCCTTATTGATTTGAAATAGAGTATGGATTTTAGTGTTGTGATAATTTCTGTATAATTCGAGTTTGAATGAAATCAGTGTGTTTTATGAATGTTCTTATTCCATTCCTTCTGTTTGTGTTTGTATGAGAATCGCAATTGTTTTATGAGCTTACAAGAAGCTCGACAGAATTGAGGTGTGACATATTTTTTGAGTGGAATTGTTGTTGAAGTCTCACAGTTGGATCGACCAACAAAGTGGGATCCTAATTGGTGGCTATCGTGGAGCCGTGATGAAACTGAAGACGCTACTCAAACACCTTTGTGCACGCTACACATTCACTGTGAGCGCTACGCATACACCACACATTCATTGTGAACGCTATGCATACGCTAAGTAAACCTTTGATGTGCTACGATGGCGTTGAGATCTAGGGCATTCGAGGGAATTTCATAAGTTTTCTTACTGCATAATGGATGATTTCATCCAAGCATGGGCCCATAACCCATAGGTTTTCAGAATGGAAACCTTAAAAGAATTAAATTTGACGACTATGGTTGGCTCTGTCATCATTAACCACAGAATTAGGTATGGAATTTTCTTTAGGTTTCTATTTCAATTGAATTTCATGTTCATATTCATCAATTAATTGATCATCATATGATCCTTCTGATGTAAGAAAAGTTATAACATCATTATAATCCTTGAATACTCTACAATTAGTGATATTATTAGGAATAGATAGGTGAAAAATCAACTCTATAGAAAATATATTGGGACTGTAACCTTCCGAAGGAATAATTCTCGATGCTACATTAGCTAGAAGGTACGCACTTTAATTCTAAATATTTGGAATAGATGAGATATTGAATGCTAAAAATGAGAGGTAAGATATTGTACTATTGACTGGTAATGTTTAAGATGACCAAAAATACAGTGTATGGTATTTCTTACTTGTTTGAAAATTATTTTAGAATCACCATATACCAAGAGATATTTGACACCAAGATCAATTGCTTTGTATAAGCCTTGGACCAATGCCTCATATTCTGTGGTGTTATTTGTGAATTCAAATTCAAGTTTGCATGCCAGCATTTTCTTTTGACTTTTGGATTGATTGTATGCAACTAGCTCCTACACCTTAACTAGATTTTGATCCATCAAAGTATAATGTAGAGAATAAGTATTAATAAAAGGTTAATCTACGATATTTATACACTTGGAATATTCTGACTCAAATTTTTTTTGATCTGATAGTTAACTGAGTTGATGAGAAATCTATATTTCTAAGCATTATAATTCCCCCAAAAGGATTCAACAGAGTAATTGTCGAGAATTTTATTAGTAAAATCCATGGGTTCATTCTCATCTATGAATTCGGTTACTAAGTATTTCATGTGTTTTTCACGGTCTACTCAGATTTGATTCGGCTTACCATTATAGAGAAGCCACATATTAGATGAGTCAATTGAAAAATAACCATGAAGCTTTTCTCACCAATCTCTACTTAGGATGAAACCATAAAAGTCATAGATATCAGAAACTAAAATATTAATTACTTGATGAAATTTTGAATTGGATTCCAGTCTGATAAGGACTGAATTCATTTCTCCTAATACCTTAACATTTGTTCTTTCTAATTTCACAATGTGCGCTACATACTTTTGCAGACAAATTTTCAATTTTAGTCAAACAGAATATGGCATGATGTTTGAAGAGGCTCCAGAGTCAATTAGACAATTATGCACATTTTTTTTGAATACTTAGAAAGTTAAAACGAAGGGAGGAGTATGTGAATTATATCTATCATAGATTATAATGACATCACTTGCATCAATTTTCCTAGGTGAATGACTAGGACGCTTACCAACTTATTTTGAAGCTTTAGACGTAACAGTGGCAAGTAAGGATGCAATAGGGACTGCATTAAGCTATTTGAGTAAAATTTTCCATTGCTGCTTCAATTTTCTCAACTCATGTATGGAGTTATTTGCCTTTATCTTCTTCATATCCTCCACTATATTATATTCACTAGTATCCGAGACAACTAATGTCTTAGATTTAGATGGAAGAGTATTAGAAGTTGGATTTCATTGAGGAGAAGAAGTTGTTTTGTTAATCACTTTGTCCTTAGCAACATAAGATGAAGATTTTTGATTTTTAGGAGAGTGAGGAAGGTCAGTAGAATTTTTACTTGTAATGTTAACTAGGAGTGCCTCGTGGTCATCTTCATTATCAGATGTTGGAAGGATAATGTCTCGTATTCCATGAACTTCAACTAATTCTTCTTCTTGAGATTCTTCTGCGAATGAGATTGTTTCATCTTGATCTTCGTCTTGATCTGATTCAGCATTCAAGATTACATTTGGAGGTTAGGAAGCTTTATTTTTTTTTAAATTTATAAAAGGTTTCTTCAAAGAAGACTCAGATACTTGTTTCTTTATCTTGAACATATCATTTGACATAGTTTTGAGGACCTTTTGTAATCCCTCGAGATCATAAGCATCTTTATATGTTTTGTAGAAATTTGCTGAATAATGATTAATTATCAATCGAGACTATCCTGATCACATACAATTCAAATTTATATGCAACACATAATCTCTTCCACTTAGATCATCAAACATGCGGAAATAAAATCAAGCGATAACACATCAAATCATCATACACATTAACACAGTATGTATGGGGAAAGCTTATAGCTGAAAACCCCGCAGCTATTGTGTATATTATAATGGAGAAATCATGTAACAACCTCAGTACAATACTCCTCACAAGTACTCAGTACTTTCTCATGAAGTTACACACAATCTAGCTCAGTTTTGAACAGGTTACTGGTTCAAAACTCACCGCCAATTGCCTTGCCTCTATTGCGCAATCATGGCTTGTTTATATAGAGATCCAAGGTTCGAATATCCTTGGCTTGACTGCGCAATCATCATGGGAAATTCCTCCAAGTGTGGTGCAAATCTCATGCACAACTGATGTCGCCACCGATAGCTAACTCCACCCTTTCATCTACCTCTTTCACTGGTCTCCACTGAACTGTCCATGCACTGTAGTGAACTGATGTGTTCTTGAGTTGAATAATGAGTTACTAATTAATGAATTAAATAATATTTAATTCACTCCACTCATAACTAATTGATTAGCTAGTTAAACTAATCTCAACTAGTTCAATTAAAATAAACAGAACACAACTCCACTAGCTGTCTCATTAACTCCTCCAAACTTCTGCCACTGAAGTCCAACTGAAGTCAACCATGCATGATGCCATCAAACCCTTGGGAACCACGTGATTCCTCTGTCAGATGCATGAGCCACTTCTGTAGCTCGAACTGAAGTGCTCCAAGAGAGTAAAATGAAGTTTATAGTCCAAATATTATTAAGGGTAAATAATATTTGACTTCCCTATTTTTAGGATAGGCAGTCTAAAAATAGACTTCGACCTATAGGTCCAAAAAATAGAGGTCCATCTATTTTTACCAACATGACCAATACTCCAAGAATAACATACTGCAACCCCTCGACCATGCTCCATATGTCTAAAAATAGACATAGTCTAAAAATAGACTTTGCGCCAGAATTTGCCTGCGGGCCCACTTAGTGAAGGCGACTTCATTTCACTAAGCTCCATCATCTTGCTGCATTCTCAACACTCCCTCTCAGCAAGATAAGGATTATCTGCAACCCCTATCCTGCCTCTGTGGAATTCGAACTTGCTCCTGGTGAGCGCCTTCGTCAGGATGTCGGCATCCTGATCCTCCGTGGGAACATATGAAAGCATCATGATTCTCCGCCGAACACAATCTCTGATATGATGGTACCTGATGTCGATGTGTTTGGACCTATCATGAAATACTGGATTAGCCGAGAGTTTAATGCAACTCTGGTTATCACAGTAGATCACCGTAGGCTCCAAATGCAACCTGAACAATCCTGCGAGGATCTTCCTCATCCAAATAGCCTCGCATGCAGCCAAGCTAGCTGCCATGTACTCGGCCTCTGCTGAACTGAGTGCCACGGATCTCTGCTTCCTGCTGTACCAGGAAACTGCTGTCGACCCAATGCTGAAAACTCCTCCATATGTGCTCTTCCGGTCCGTTGGACTCCCTGCCCAATCTGCATCAGTGAAGCCAGAAAGCTTCGCTCCATCCTCCTGTCTGTACCATAGACCATATCCCGATGTGCCTCTAATATAGCGCAATACATGCTTGCTCGCCTTCCAAAAGAGCTTGGTAGGCTTAACCATAGCTTGCGAAAGCTGGTTAACTGCATAGCATATATCGGGTCGTGTATTGACCAGATACATAAGCGACCCCACCAACTGTCGATAGACAGTGGCATCCACTACCTCCGCTAAAGTAGCATCCTCCTTCCTCCAACCACCAGGAAGATGAGTGTCAACAGGCTTGCAGCCTTGCATGTTGAACCTCTCCAGAATCTCCCGGGCATACTTGCCCTGAGAAACAAACAGTCCTCCGCTGCGCTGCCAAATCTCCAATCCTAGGAAATAATGAAGGATGCCCAAGTCCTTCATCTCAAACTCTCGTGCAAGATCCTCCTTGCATGAAAGTATCAACTGCTCATCGCCAGTTAAAATCAGATCATCTACATACAGTACGATGATCAACAGCTTCCCCTCCACCACAATCTGGTACAGGTTTGGATCCGCCTCACTCTTGGAGAATCCAAGCTCGGTGAAGTAGCTGTCTATCCGAGTGTACCAAGCACGAGGTGCTTGCTTCAGCCCATACAGTGCTCTCTTGAGTCGGCACACATGCGACTCACCGCTGAAGATCTCAAAACCTTCAGGCTGCTCTATGTACACCTCTTCCTCAATAACTCCATTGAGGAACGCAGTCTTCACATCCATCTGATGAATGTGCCACCCCATCCGCGCTGAGAGAGCAAGGATCGTCCGTATGGAAGAGTACCTTGCGACAGGTGCAAAAGTCTCCTCATAGTCAATCCCCTCGATCTGTGAGAAGCCACGGGCGACAAATCTCGCCTCGTACTTCTCCACACTCCCGTCAGCCGCCTGCTTCACCTTGTAGATCCATCGCGAACCTACAACTGATTTCCCAACCGGTCTTGGGACAATCTCCCATGCACTGTTCCTGATGATCGAATCATATTCTTCGATCATGGCATCAACCCATGCGGGTTCCTCCACAGTTTCCTCAAAAGAGGATGGCTCTGTCACAACACATTGACTCATAAGAGCCATGTATCCAGTGTACCGATCCGGTGACTGTCTCTGTCTGCGCTGTGCTGGAGGTGGTCCTACAACCTTCTCTGCATCCCGAGCCAGTCGCTCAGCTTCTGTAGTGCGCATGCGCCCTCTGATGGTTGGCGCTGCCTGGGTGGTTTCTTCCACCTCCCGAACCTCCTCTTGTGGCTGATCCACATCCGGAAGCTCCTCCTTAGGAACTAACAGCTCCTCATCTGCATGCAAGTGTAGCTCCCTCTCAAGCGAACACCGCATGGCTTTCTCCTCCTGAAATTTTATATCCCGTCGCACAACAGTCTTTCGACTGTCTAAAAAATACACCCGATAGTTGTGAGGTGTATCAGTGTACCCCACAAATATTCCAACCTCAGCAGTTGGATCCAGCTTCCTTCTCGCATCCTTCGTCACATGCATGTAGACAAGAGAACCAAAAATCCGCAAATGGGAAATATCAGGCCTCTTGCCAGAATAAGCCTCCTCTGGTGTACTCATGCCAAGAACCTTGTGAGGACAAAGGTTCTACACATACACTGCTGTATTGCATGCCTCAGCCCACAAGTGAAGGGGTAGGCCCTGATCATGCAACATCGCCCGTGCAGCACCCACGATCGTTCTGTTCTTCCGCTCAGCCACCCCGTTCTGCTATGGGTTATGGGGTGCGATGAGCTCTCTCTGAATCCCTTCTGCGCTGCAGAAATCCTTGAATTCAGCCGAGATGAATTCACCACCGTTATCACTCCTTAGAGCAATCACTTTCTTCCCCAACTCCTTCTCGACCAATGCTTTAAACTCACAGAACTTCGCGAATGTATCGCTCTTCTTCTGCATGAAGAAGATCCAGCACTTTCGAGAGAAATCGTCAACAAAGATCACATAATACTTGTGCTTTGCTGTCGAAGAAACTGAGAAAGGACCACACACATCTGTGTGAACTCTCTCAAGGATCGTCGTGGCACGACTATCCTTCTCGTGAAAGGTGGATTTCACATACTTCCCTAAAGTACACCCCTTGCACTGATCTGACTGCGCAAGAGTGCCCTTAGGAAGCCCAGTAGAAATCTGCTGCAGGATCTTCAAAGCTCCATGGTGAAGGTGGCCCAATCTCCCGTGCCACAGTTCGCCCTCATCATCCCGGCTCACCACTTCTCCCGCCTTGCATGCCATTGCTGCGCAGCCATCTACCTGCAACTGATAAAGGTTCTTGGTTCGAACCCCTATCTTCCGGGTCTCTCCAGTAGTCTTACTGCGCAAGAAGGCTTTTCCTTCGCTGAAGACCACATCATACCCCTTATCCTCCAACATCGCCACAGAGATCAAGTTCTTCTTCAATCTAGGTACATGCATGACATCCTTCAATACAAAGGGTTTACCAGAATCCCTCTGAAAGGATATGGTACCGATACTAGTCGCACTGTATCTACCATCATCGCCCATCTCGATGTGCACACCCAAATCTTTGTCCTCCAGATCTGAGAACAACTCCCGATCTCCCGTCATATGAAATGACGCACCGCTGTCCAAGAACCACACCAATCCCAACACACTTGAAACCAAGCATGCGATCAGTGAAAAGTCAAGCTCGAACTGTGAAGCCAAAGCTTCTCCATCTGCAGATCTTCCCGCTTGCTTGTTATTCTTCTTCTTTGGACAATTGGTAGCATAATGTCCGTGATCATGGCAGTGAAAACACTTCACTTTCGCCATATCCTGCTTCTTGCCCTTTGCACCAGAATGAGAGGTTTTCTTACCCTTCTCTTTCTTTGCTTTGGCCACCAAGGCGCAGTTTTCTTCATCAGCTCCCTTTGATGAAGATCCATCTCAAGTAGTCCTCCTTATCTCCTCCTGCATGAGATCCGCCCAAAGGCGCTCCCATCCCGGCAGCTTCTCCCGACCATTGACACTATCTTGATATGAGTGCCAAGCCTTCGAAAGACCAAGGAGAGCCAGGTCGACCATGTCTTCTTCATCGACAGTAACCCCCACACTTCCCAGCTCATCTCTGCATTGAGTGAACTTCGTGAGGTATTTGGCAATACTGTCGCCCTTCTCCATCTTGATGTTCCCGAGCTTATATTTGAGCGCCAGCTTCCTTTGGTCACTCTTACTCTGGAATAGATCCGTCAAAGCTTTCCACATTAAATATGGAGTAGCCTTTCCATGCAGGCTGGATACAATATGATCCTTGACACCCTCCAACAGGATCCTTCGACACTTCACCATCTTCTTTTGCCATGCATCGACTTCAGCAGGATCAGTGGGCTTTTGGACATCCGTATCTACGAACTCCTTCAGACCATTATCTTCTAATACTTCTTCCATGCGATCCTTCCATGCAACATAATTCGAACTGCCTTCAAGAGCATATTCAAGTCGCAAACCGTTGAAAGACATTTTCAACACTGGCACCAAGAAAACAAAACTGCTGCAAAATTTCGAATTCCACCTCAAAGCTCAACCGCTCTAGATCTGTGAGAACAAATTATTTCTAGCACAGAGATTGACTGCAAGGGGCATTTACCAGACCTTTCACTTTCCGAAGAAAGACGAATCCGGAGGCTACCTGGCCCGCATGCAGACTCTGTCTACCGAAATAAGTTTGTAATCACTGTGATGATCAATCTCTGCTTCAATAGCTCCGATACCATGTAGAAATTTGCTGAATAATTATTAATTATCAACCGAGACTATCCTGATCACATACAATTCGAATTTATATGCAACACATAATCTCTTCCACTCAGATCATCAAACATGCGGAAATAAAATCAAGCGATAACACATCAAATCATCATACACATTAACACAGTATGTATGGGGAAATCTTATAGCTGAAAACCCCGCAGCTATTGTGTATATTATAATGAAGAAATCATGTAACAAACTCAGTACAATACTCCTCACAAGTACTCAGTACTTTCTCATGAAGTTACACACAAACTAGCTCAGTTTTGAACAGGTTACTGGTTCAAAACTCACCGCCAATTGCCTTGCCTCTATTGCGCAATCATGGCCTGTCTATATAGAGATCTAAGGTTCGAATCCCCTTGGCTTGAAAGCGCAATCATCATGGTAAATTCCTCCAATTGTGGTGCAAATCTCATGCACAACTGATGTCGCCACTGATAGCTAACTCCACCCTTTCATCTACCTCTTTCATTGGTCTCCACTGAACTGATCATGCACTGTAGTGAACTGATGTGTTCTTGAGTTGAATAATGAGTTACTAATTAATGAATTAAATAATATTTAATTCACTCCACTCATAACTAATTGATTAGCTCGTTAAACTAATCTCAACTAGTTCAACTAAAATAAACAGAACACAACTCCACTATCTGTCTCATTAACTCCACCAAACTTCTGCCACTGAAGTCCTAATTGAAGTCAACCATGCATGATGCCATCAAACCCTTGGGAATAGCGTAATTCCTCTGTCAGATGCATGAGCCACTTCTATAGCTCGAACTGAAGTGCTCCAAGAGAGTAAACTGCTGTTCAGAGTCCAAATATTATTAAGGGTAAATAATATTTGACTTCCCTATTTTTAGGATAGGCAGTCTAAAAATAGACTTCGACCTCTTCGACCTATAGGTCACAAAAATAGAGTCCCATCTATTTTTACCAACATGACCAATGCTCCAAGAATCTCAAACTGGAATCCCCAAACCATGCTCCATATGTCTAAAAATAGACTTTGCGCCAGAATTTGCCTGCGGGCCCACTTAGTGAAGGCGACTTCATTTCACTAAGCTCCATCATCTTGCTGCATTTTCAACATGTTTGATTTCTGGGCTCATCCTTAAATGAAACCTTCTTAGTTTTTCTATCTTCTTGTGAAATTTTCTTCTCTAAAGCAAGGATTCATTTTTCAATAGAAAGAGCTTCTCTCATGTTCTCTACGAATGTAGCCTTATTGGATCTATCTACAAAAATAGAAATATTAGAAGGAAGAGAGGATATGTACCATTCTATTTGTACATCTACTCTAGGCTTAGATGTGGTTTGGATCTTATTGAGTAGCTTATTAAATATGTAGTTGAAATATTTGATATTTTGTCCTGCAGTTGCTTTAACATTGGAAATATCATTGATAAGGGTAGCAGTGGCACGATCACCACCAAATTTATTAAGGAAATATTCTTCAAAAAATCCCAGCTAGTAATAGTGCCTGACAGTAGTGAGGAATACCATGATCCAGCCGATCCTTGAAAAGTATAGGAAATAATATAACTACACAATATTCTTCAGCAACATTCTCAAGATTCATGGCAAGCATAGAATTATGAAGATGTTCTTCTGTAGGTAGACCATTGTTTGGATTGTACTTAGGCAACCATCTTTTAGGATGTTTAAGTAAAGGATGAAGAGGACTTGGTAGTTGAACTGCTCCAGGATTCTACCAAGGTATGGATGCCATTTTGTGAAGTAAATGATTAGTTTGCCCCAAAGGAGGATTTTGAGTGGAGGAAGTAGTTCCAGTAGTGGTTGTTGGTATATAAGAAACAACCATGGAACTAATACTTCTTGAGGGAGTGGTTGTAGACTGAGAAGAAGTAGGAAAGTGAATTGATGATGAAATTGTTTGGGAAGATGTAAAAGAAGGAGAAATAAATGATGTTGTTTAAGGGGTAGAAGAGGATTGAATCTAGATAATAGATTATTGAGTTTAAGATATAGGATATTTCCTATGATGAGAATGGAGAGGAAATTAAAAAGGTATTACTCCAGTATTTTCACCCTTAGAATGGGTTAATACAACAGTGCTCACAAATATTGAAGTAACACTTCCTTCTGAGGCTTCAGAAAGTACAGGTTTTTTCGGCCTAAATTGAGATTTATTCCAATTTCTTTATTAATGTCTTTCCTTGAGGTGATTCTGGAGTATAATATGAAGAGAGTTCTTTATGAACAGAACTAGGAGATTTGGGGGGATATTGAACAACTTCTGATATAAGAATAGGAGATGTTGAACCAGGACTAGAAGTTGTAGATTGGAGGGAGAATGACTCTTTTGATGGTCTTTTCTTTTTGGATTAAGCTTTGGTTCCAATAATAGTTAGATGGCCCTCCTTCTAGCACCAAATCTATCAAGGCCTCTAAAATCAGTGCAACAACACCAGGGAAACCGCCCGGTGAGGGACTTACAAACTGTCCCTTTCTCGTCTGAAATGATTGCTCCGGCTGGATTTATGGGACCAGTTTCCCGGTGGAATATAATTGGGTGAATGGATGGATTTATAAATATCTGTAACTTGGTATATTAAAGTAATATAAACTTGTGGTAAATAACATATCTATCTACTACGTATGCCAGGATGAAATATATTCTCTGTGCGAATTATAAAAATGATCTTCCAGTGGATGAAAATTAAGATCATACAAACACTTAGAGATATGAAAACGATTTGAGATAGTTGAAATAATTAAATAGTTAATTATATCAATTGGATAAAGCTTATATCGCAACTCTTAAATCCCTGTATTGCATGTGTATCAAGATAACAGTCTAACATGGTCAAAAGTGAGTTAATGTTAAACTGTATTCAAATAGATGCATGAAACAAAAAATAATAAGATAAATAACCATTTATCATTTGAAACAAAAATATAACACAAAAGATAAAATTACGTTGTATATGTTCACTCTGCTCATTTCAGAAAAAATACTTGGTCTAGCCATTTCTATTTAGAAAACTTCAAGGCTACAAAAGTACAGCATCTGTAAAGTCTTCCTTTCAAAATTTCAGGACTCCTTCTTCAAAGACATGAAGGGATTTAAATATAAAAACAAAGTCTTAAAATAGTTATTACAATAAAAATTTGAGGAGTTTTGCTCACACAATTCAAGAATATTTGATAATTTTTGACAAAAAATGACTTGTTGATGTGCCAATAAATTATTTAGTTCCAAAGCCTCTTTTATGAATCATCAATCTTTGGATTATCCTTCAATTGCTCTACATAAATTTGAAATTGATTAATTTGAGTGTCCTTTGAACTAATTTCATTTTGGTGCTAAATCTTGAATTGGTCCATGCTCTCCTGGAGGTGTATGACCTGTACCTATAGTTTTTGATTGAAATTTTGTTTCTCTGCTTGTAGCTCAAGTTCTAGTTGGATGATTCTTTCATCCTTTTATTTCATCAACTATTGAACCTCAAAAGCTTTATCAATAGTTTCAAAGGCATAAGCTACTGCGAAATGAGTTAGGTGAGTTAGATATTATGAAGGATATGCCTATGGGTCTTTCAAGAAAACATCGATTAAGATATCTCCTTGGACAAGGGGTTTATACTACTCTGATATCCTTCTTTTCTTTTGTCTGCTCATAACTGCTTTATGTTTAGGATCGTAGAAAATATCCAGAGGAGGGATTTCCTCAATGTTAAGTACAATTTCAGTAGTGGGGAAGGTCAGGATGAGTTCCACTCACTCTTTGATTACTAATTTTTCAGAGGGATCAACAATGAACAAGTCATGACTTTTATATTGAGGCGTATGCATAATCTATTGTTGATCAGTAGATATAACTCAGTCTCCCTAGAGTTTTAGATTAAATTCCTTCCAAACGTCACTCAGATTACTTGGGAAATCTAAATTCATAATTTGAACCTCGACAGATTGATCTTGGTGAGTTTTACTAAGGACTTCAGTATCCTTAGGTGCTCATTCATTTTACTTTTCCTTCTGTGTTAAGGGTTGTGAGGCTTCCAACATTTTCAATGGAATTTCTTCCAATCTCTTGTTTGTGTATTGTTTAAACTTTGGTAATTGTTGTGGATGGAGGCGTAGGGCTGCCAACTTCTGAACTTCAGAGTAATTATCGAGTGACTCACATAATTCATCGAAATCATCTTCCTCATGATCAAAAGGCCATATCTTAACTTGGGTGGTGAAATTATTGGCAACTTTAATTGGCTCATATTGTCTATTTGAAATTGTAAACAATTTCAAACATTCAATTTGGTTGATTTCTAAAACTGCACTCTTGTAATTTTCTAGACCATAAACACCAAAATTAATTGGAAAAGAAGGCATTTATGCTTCTTTAGCCTCCTTTAGTACCTGGTTAGTCCATTTCCAAGATTTTGATATGCTACTTCTCTTACGAGAAGCTTATCAGGAACATACAAGGGTAAAACAGACAACTGATCTAAGCTCCCAAATACTCTAACATAGGTGAACAACTCTTCTCCAAACCATTTTCCAATGGAGGAAAAATCATCTTGAGCCTCTTTTGACAATTTGGGGGTGTTCTCATTAAAGAAAACTCAAAAAAAGGGGAAATGACTCCATGGAAGATTTTATAAAAACAGTTCTCAAATTTTGACTCCCATAACATGCTATGAAATACATGAATGGGTAGAGGTTCTCGAGTATTCCATTTCTAGCCAATGGCTGGAAAATCTGAAGTGAGACACACAATGTCCATGATATAAGCATTCATGTAAAATGAGGGGGGGGGGGGATTTTGGAGGAAATAGACTGATTTATCCTATATTCCAAAATCTGAGTAACAATATTATTAGACAAAAAATTTCCCCAATCCATAACATAAGATTCTGCAACTGCTTCCATGAGCAGAACCCATTCTACTGAAATATAGTAGTGTCAGGATGGCTAAAAAGGTTATACATCATCGCAACAACATAACAGCAAGGACTTGCAGGGGATTCAGTAGAATACATACCCTTGTCATCATTCTCCTGCTTATTGGGGTTGCTTCTCCATTTCTTTATTATATTTTATTTGAGCTCGTTATGACTGGCGAAATGTGCTGAAAATTCCTTGTCATAGACCTTTTCACGGTCTGGGATGTGGTACATCAGCTTCAAATCTTCGACTTTGAAGGAACCAATCATTGTTCCTCTGCTAGTTAGAAGATTCGTGTCCCCAATGTTGAGGTTATCAATGATCCATCTTACCATATCAGTGTATGGTAATATTTTAGGTAGCACGACAATTTGATTCAGGAAATAATTGGCCACTTCTTTAGTAGTAGCTTGTGAGGAATCATAAGCGTCAACAATAGCTTTCCTTTGAATTTTATGAGGTTTCTCATCCTAAAAAATCTTGTACATGGGTTCCCATGAGGAGGATCCGCTTTCTGGTGTCTGTAAATAGAGGAAGCATATTTGTTCTCTCGGTTGAAGTAGATGTATGGTTTACAACGGCCATCTGTTTCTTATCTTTCTTCAGCGTTTTAGACATATCCAAATAATTCTACTTATTTGGGCTCGACTGCAAATAAATGAGAAATGATAAGCGGAAAGAGGGAAATTTTATTTTACAAATGCACAAGTACCATAGTAATGGAAACAATTAAACGAATCAAACTTGGCACACTACTAATATATGAATTCAATGCTTCTTACAATCAAATCATTATAGAGGCATGGACTACAAAACCATTATGTTATGACATTAATGGTTGATATGCGTTGATGTGCCCATGTAATCATTTCTTCATTTAAAACCATATATGTTGCATCGCAGTTCTTCTCATGTGTGAATATTTGTAAAATAATGATCGACTTATTTTTTCCAATTGCGGTATCACAATCGCAATATCGGCGAAAATAGATGGAGTGTAAAATTGTTTTTGTTGTGAAAGTGTGATTTGAAAATTGCGATAGACTATATTGCATCGATGAATATGGTTGAGGGGGTTTGAGTGCTTATGTTTGTGAAAGTGCGATGTGATGGAGTATATCACATCGGGAAAACATGGACGGTGATAATAAGATCGTCGGGGCAGAGTTGCGAAATGTGAAATATGATTTGTGATAGCCTACGTGGCGGAAGTGGGTCTCGCTAGACTTCCCTTCTAGAATTCATTTGAAAATTTTCCTTTTCGCTTTATAAAAGTGATTTTGTTATACATATTGCATCAATATATTTTAAGTGAATTTTTAAGAGACATATGTGCTTCATTGTGGTGTGGAAATTGTGATAATGCGATCTTTCTCCGCTTGAGTGATCTTAAGGCCAAAATTCAAGGTTTGTACCCCTTTTGATTTCTATTTCTATCTAAATGAATCACTCTAAGGGTCTTGTTTTTTTTACTCTAAAAATTTAAAAAGGATCCCCATTATTTTCTAAGGTAACTAAGCTAAAATAATGGGGGTGGTTAACTAAGAATGACTGAGTTAGCTTATGAAATTTGAGTTGAGGGTATGATAGGATGCATGTATAGTTATCCCATGATTTAAGGGGTCCATGTGATATTTTGATATGAAACATGACAAGTTGAAATTTACTGAAAACATGTCTTACCCTTCTTCATGGAGCAACAGGTGGCTCATCTTCAATTAAAAATGAACCTATTTTTTTGAAAATTAGGGGTTAGAAAAGAGATACTATCTCCCGATCCTTGATGTGTGTTGAAAAATTTGATGAGTTTTTTTCAAATAATATTTTTATAAAGAATAGCCTCTCTTGGTGTTTTCAAAACCATATCCATAGTTCCAAAATTTTCATTTGAAAAACATGTCTAAAACAGGAGAAAAACGAACTCAGAAAATGTAGCTCAAATAAATCTTTGAATATACCAATATGTAACACCTATGAGAAAAGTGAAAGGGATCAATGTTCTTTGATCTATGTTTGACAATAACCTCTCTCAGTTTTTTCGAATTCATCTCTGTTTACCTCAAAAAGTCTCTTCAATTTGACTACTTAAACAGTAAAAAAAACACAAAAATCCCTCTATATCTTATGGCATAAAGCACACAACAAGAATTGGTGAAGGTCGGGGTCTTCTAAAATTAGCGTCATATCCATAGGATCATACCTAACTATGCTTCCACCCTTGTTTGGATTTTTATGGGAAGCCATGCCTTCAAATACCAGTGTTGGTCAAATTTTTTTTTGACACCTGTAAAATTTACTTTCAAACAGCAAGCTGCTTCTCTGACATAGGGATTCCTAGGCCTAGGACACCTACAAGATGACACTAAAGAAAATAGTGCTGGAAAAGGTGTTGATGCAGGTCAAAATGATGAAGAATATGCAGTTAAGTTGTGGCTATTCGAATTAAACATCAGACCAAAACAAATTTGGGAAAAAGAAAAGAATCAGAAAATGTGGCGATGTGAGGGGTAATGGTGATAAAAAATGCATGTGACTGTTGGAAATACTGAGAGGGGGGATGAACCAGTATTACTTTCGATTAGAGCATTTTTTATTCTTCAATTATTATCAGTGTTTGTACAATGATAGCAGTAAACAAAAGGAACACAAATGCACACAATTTTTAAGGTGGAAACCCACTCCGGGACAAAATCCACCTAATGATTTTCTAATAATTCTTTAATATTCAACTCCAATTGAAAATAAATCTCCAATGTTCTAGAATCTAGAAAATCATTCTTCTCTAGATCCCACTCGATGGATGCTCCAACGCCCGAGATTATTCAGTAGTCAACTGAACGGATGCCCCAACACCCAATGAGATACAACTCACCCTAGAACCACCCTACCACCCTAAATTTTTCACAGGATTGAACCTGTTGGTGACTTCATGCACCAACCTAGCATCACCCTAACACCCTATAGAGGAATAAAAGAAGAATGGACTCCCGTACTAGGGAAAATGGTCCACTTTACAATGATATAGAATGATGTAGAAGAAGAAGACACACTAGACCATAAACCCAACTATGACACAAACACCTAATGATGATCATAGACCTACCGCAACTACCTCTTCAACTCTTGGCAGGTAGACACTAGTACAAAAATCTCCCCCTTTGGCATTGATGGAAACACAAGTACTCCCCCTGCGATCATGAAACCTCTTTCTACAACATTCTCTCCCCCTTTGACATCAATGGCAAAGGGTAACTCCCCCTGACACACAACCATCTTGCGGACCTATACACACTTACAATTATAGGATCAGGTATCGTCACTCTCGGAAACAAAGATGCTCTAGCAAAGAATGTTCTATTGGTTGAAAACATGAATCAAAATTTGCTCAGTGTTGGACAAATGTGTGATCAAGGACACACAATACTATTCAACTCCACAAAATGTGAAATCAGGAAAGGCAAGTATGGTGAAATTGTGGCTACAGCAAGTCGAGCTCCAAACGACATATATGTTATGGATGAAGCAACTAAAGCACAACTAATAACTAAAGAGGATGACATAATATTTGGTAGCAATGATGATCGACTAAGTAAGAAGTTTTCTACAAAGATGCAAAGTGATTTCGAGATGTCTTTACTTGGTGAGATGACATACTTACATCGCAAAGGCATTTTCATCCCTAGGAATTGCATAATTCCTTTAGCCCACTGATGTGCCACATCTGTTCCCTAAAATAAAGTGCTCCAAGAGAATAAGTTACTATTTATTGCCTGATTATTATTAAGGGCTAATAATAATTGACATGCATTCTATTTTTTAGATTAGCGATCTATAAATAGACTTCACCCATCTTCTAAAAATAGAAATTCATCCAAAGAGAGAATTTTCTCAACCATCTAGAATTAGCATCCTACTAATTTTAGAATATGCTTACCATTCTACAAATAGGCATACACCTAAAAATAGCATGTGTGGGCCCCACCTAGTTTAGGTGCTTATTTTTCACTAGGATCAAGGATGATGTTTCCGGATGTCACTTTCACTGTTTCTTATTGTACAATTCAACAAGCACCAACTCCCATGTATTTTCTGTAGGCTACAACCTACAGGAGGCTCCTACCTCAACCAGATCCAACTGGATATTTATCAAGCTACAACTTGAAAGGAGACTACAATACCCTCACTCAACATGAAACTAGAACGATGATTTACTTGTATATTAGCTCTGTTATACTCCTTCTCCACTGCTGCCTCTTCAGCCTTCATATCTTCTTCATATCAGTTCTTGATGTGCACAACATTTCTATCAACTATCTCTGATTCTTCCACTCTCCAACCTTTTGTAGCTCTCTTACATTCTTCCACTCACATCCATTCTATAGCTTTCTAACCTCCTTCTATAGAATTATATTACATCTCTTATACAAATAACTCCTGACTGTTTTGATTCTACAAGGAATACAAAGTGAACAGGCCTGTCTCTCTGCCTTCCACCCATTCGATTCCTTACACTTCAGTTCAGGTTATTACATTAGACATAATCATTATGGCACCCATTGGAGTTTTTCCTATGCCTATGGAGACTTGACTTTGCATCACAAACAACATAAAATAATCAATGAATTTACATTTACAGTTACAACAATATTTCAATTCAGCCCTTTCAGTTTCTTTCTTTTCAGTTCATTTTGTCTTATGTGCCTGCTGTCCCTTTGCCTTCTCTGCTTGTTGTTATATTTCCAAATGTGAAACAAACCATGTTTTCTGTTTTGTTGTTATGTTTCAAAACAGTGCAACATAACCGTCTTTACCCGACTCGACCCACTCTGCCTATTATATAGTAACCACAACGTTCAACCTTCTATGCTCGGAGTTTTCCTGCTTTGCACGCTGTGCTGGGCCTCTCACCCGAGTCTACTTGCCCGCGTTCAGAATTTCTTCTAATATCAAGGTGTAACTTTACTCTCTGCGTGTAGAGTTGGGTCTTATTCTACCACCTGAGTCCTTTTTCCACATTCAACCTTTTCTTCATAAACCTTCGTTACCACATCAACCACTGTTCTGCACGAGTGTCGGGTCTTATTACTTACCCGAGTATTTTCTTGCATTTAGGCTTTCCTTTTTATAAACCCAAGTCAACTCTCTCTTCAGCTTTACTTCTTCGTAAATAGGCATATCCATGGAAAAACCTAGATCTAAAATGTATTACAATGGAACTTCTGAATGAAATCGCATCTGACCTCCTTTATCGCATTTTGGCATTTTCGACATGCTTCTACATTATATTCAGCTCTTCCATTCTCTGATGTGATTTCTTAGTAAAAATCCCTTACATCCAGATTTGAAATCCTTTAAACTTCAGCATTGACCGCATCACGTCCATCCTCTTTATCGCACTTCGTACTTCGGTGTTTCAACACGATTATTAAGTGCTTATCCTCCTGAGCTTTCGAATTGCGATATTCGATTAGTTCCCACAACCAGACTTTAATTCTTTAGTCTTTGGTTTTGTAACTCCATCACATCCACTCCTCGTATCGCATCTCACACTTCGACATTTTAACATGATTCTTGAGCGCTTATCCTCCTGAGCTTGCGATGTGCGAAATGCGGGCTAGGTCCATGTCATCATGCCACGTCACCTTGCCACATCACTGCCACACCATCACCACATCACTGCCACATCATCACCATGTCACTACCACATCACTGCTACATCATCGCCACATCATTTCCACGTCACTGCCACATCATCGCCACGTTAGCTCAAATCGACCCATCGCAATATCGCAGTTTTAACCACATCGCAATGTTTGCGATTTTCCGATTTCGCGAATCGTTGCAAATGCCTCATCGCATGTCGCATGATTTAGCTCATAGAAATAACAAGATTCCTCTTATCATATGCGATATGTTATCGCATCGCATCACACACCCCACTTCTTATCGCATCGCGACTTAAAACAATTACCTTGTGATAACTTAACATGTATATATAAAAATCGTCGATAGCGATGTGCGCGATATGATCTCGACCGTCCGATCTCCGCTTCACTTTGCAATTTGATCTTAACCATCCATCTCTCAACCTTCAACCCAGTTTGATGACTTAACCCATGCATTCTCGACTTTCTCCATTTTTTGAACGCATTCTTCACTTGACCCGTTGAACTGCACACACCCTCGTGCACTGTTCTGAACGCAAAAAAAGTTTGACTCTTGAGCTTTTATGAATAGCACGACTCGACCCGCTCGTTCATGACTCTGCCCACGTTCATGACTTGACCCACCTTGTTGCCTTTGCTACATTAACTACCTTTTCTCTTTTGCTGTCTTTGCTCCTTTGCTACTCTTTTGCCTCTCTTTTAATCTTTGCTACTCCTCTACCTCTCTTTTACTCTTTGCTGCTCCTCTGCCTCTCTTTTATGCTTCTCCACTTAAATTTTTCCTTATTTTCCTTATTGCTCCTTTATACTCCAGTCAATCCTGATCTACTCCTTGTTCTCAATGATAATTTTGGTGCTTCTCCTTTTTGCTCCTTTTCCATCAATGACAATATTTCCAATAGTATCCCCCTATGCCATTGATGGAAACACTTCCTCCAACAATTTCTCCCCCTTTCATTTTGAGAAGTGTCTATCTTCCTCTACTTGCTTTTCCTCCCCCTTTTACATCAATGGCAAAGGGATACACCTTTTTCTAGCGTATTTTCCATTATTTCCTTACTAGAGTTTTGCATAAGCATTCTTCATTATGTCCAAATACCTGGTTGGGACTCCTGCTCCATTTGGTGTATAAGCATTGTTGGGATAACACTTTGGGAATCATTGAACTTGTATGTATATACATAGTAATATGATACCATCCCAAAGCATAGACTCCTTGATACTCTCAGTTATTTGCATTGAGCTGAGAACTCTCCATTGTTCTAAAAAACAATCAATAGTATACATAATCTGATTTTGGCATCATTAACCTTTTATATTCCAAAACAAAAACATGCCCAACTTCAACGCAAGTTTAGCACATCAGTAATGCTTGCTCCAATACCAACACTGCTCCAATAATAATGCTTGGATGCTTCCTAGAGCAGCTCCTCTTTGAGTTCGATATAAGCATATTTCATTCAGTTCTTTTGTTATTAAATGAATATACAAAACAGACCGATGTTATCACAACTCATGAGAATGCTGGAAGGCATGTCGCCATAGAATGTTTTGTGCTTTTGTCCCTTGCTGCTTGATGATAGTGATATGTGCTAGAATTCTGATGAAGATGTAATCACTACAAGTCAAAAGCCCTTGATGTCGATGTGAACAATGAGTTCAAACAGAGCTTACACTTTATTGTAAGATTAGACAATATATTTAAATCTAAAAGGCCCAATGACTTTAATACTAAATAGTTACATATTTAAACATAAAACCATTGAGGCTTGATACATTCCATGCATTGGAAAATCTTACTATCAACTATACACTTTTATTTATGACACAAGGGGGTATGTAGTTCAATGATCAACTCTTTGCAATGGTGAAATATCAATTATTTCTTTCTATTGAAGTAAGTTTTAGATGAATCAATAATATACTCTTGAACTTCAATAGTAAGATTAGCACAACTAGCCCATATGCTTCAGATACTTCAACTGTTCTATCATAATTCTATTTAGAAAAAACATCTTCAATTTATTTAATTGAAGTCTCAGCAAAAATCCTTCACACAGATTTATGAATGATCTTAAGAAAGAGGCCTTGAAGATATATTTGTATTGACTTGAGGAAGGCATGCAATTATATCCAAGAATAGATACTGCTTCAATGCTCAATATAACACTTCAAATGAAAACGAGATAATGATCCTTTGGCACTTTTAACGACATTTCCATGCTTTAATAATGCAGCTCGACATTCTCCATCATTTACAATCAGAAGATACTTTGCAATAATTAGAGCAACTAGAGCTTAATCCACATATACTATAATGTTGATAATGTCGAGAATTATTCCTTGATGTATTTCTGCTATACCACCACCATGATGCATACCATAACATTATGATCCTAAGGACCTGTATCATACCACTCCTCCAATAATAACACTTGGGATAACACTTTTCTTATTCATCCTTCTTGGAAGAATTTTGTTTCATTATCAACACTTGCAGTGTGACACACAGTGTAATCATCCTCTCAGTTTCTAGGTTCACGAATGATGTTCCCTTTATCACCATGGTTGCTTGCTTCTTTCTCTTCTTCCATAAATTATTTGGCTATCTCAAATTAGCATTGAATGCTTCAGGTGTCCTTATTCCTCTATAGTTCTTTTCCAGGGGAATTGTCCTTTCCCTTCCTGAACTTTTAGCTGTTCTTATTCCAAGAAGCTCTTATTTGAAAATTCTTATGGGGACCTTTTATGAACATCTCTCGCCCTGGATTATTGCTTCTTGTCTATCACTAACTGGATACCTGTGTTGCTTCCTAGAGTAGCTCCCCCTGATACTATGATGGATTCATAATGTCATTAAAGTCGCAGGCTCCCCCTTTTTCTTCTTCTTCCATACTTTGTTGGGCTTCCTCATAATGTCTGCATTTCTTTTTGATTCATAGTTTGGTCTGATTTGATTTGGTTCCATCATCTGTGTAGAGTCCTTTAATGTATATGGCAGCCTGCAGTCATTTTCTTTGTATCCAGGCTTGTGGCACACATAACATCTTATTTTACCTAGGTATGTTTGAGCTGATGTATAACATTTTGTAATCCTTTTTTAACATAATTAACATTCAACAAGTTTATGTCCAAATTCATTGCATGCATAACAGTAGCCATGGAAATGATTTGTGTACCTGGTGAAAGATGGTCCTCTCCATTTGCTTTCTTGATGGGTTCTTCTCATTTGATGCATATTTTGATGGTTAAACTTGAGTTTCCTAGTCTTACATTGAATTGCTACATGTGCATAGTCATTGCATGAATAAAAGTAGCCATGGAACTAATTTGTGTATCTAGTGAGAGATTTTCCTTTCCATCTGCTTGCTTGAGGAACTCCTCTTATTGGCTACATCTTTTGCTAACTGGACTGGATTTCCTTAGTCTTACAGTAAGCTGCAATATTACCGGTTTGTGGAAAGAAAAGTATGTGATACTTCTAATAGGAGGAAGGAACCTCCTTTAACATCTTCTGAATTTGTTCAGTTCATCCTTAGGAGCATATGAGCCTTTTGTAGTTGATTGTTTCTTCATTTCTTTCTTTGTCAATTGAGGTCGTTGCTTGTTTCTATCTGCTTCATTTCCCATCATGGTCTTCCTGGCTTCTAACTCTTTGGATAAATTTTGGGATGCTTCATCATCTCTTTCAATGTCTACCTTCTCTGTGTTCTCCATGGAGGTAATCTCGTCTCTGAGCTGCTTACACAACCTGCTCTTTTCTTTCATCAATCTTCTAGCTGCAATAATCTCAGATTGTTGAGAGTTATCTTTTTCTTTTACAGCTTTTACAAAGGTGATATCCTTGTATCTTCAACCTTGGACTTACTGTTTTCTCCTTCATAGCCTATCCTGGCCTTTATAAGAGGTTATATTTGAGCATTTAGTATTTTGCCCAATTGTTCAAATCTTTTCATTCATGGAATATTCATAGTTAATTCCCGTTGGGCCTTTTTTGATTTCTTCCTTAGGCTTCCACTTCTTCTTCCAGCTTTTCACGCTCCCGATTTTTCTCCTTTATTTCCCCTTTTAGAATGTCCTCTATTTTCCTAGATTCTTCTAGTTCAAATTCTAGTTTAATAAGGTCTTCTAAATCTGGTTCTATCTTTTCATATTTCAGAAGCATCTCTTTTTGTTTCTTACTCTTAAGTTTAAGCCTTTCAATTTCCTTTAGGGAAATTATAAAATCCCCCTCAAGGTCCACCTCACCTTCTTCATCAGATTCCAGGAGATCATCTTCAAGCTCTTCCTTGGCCATCAAGACAAATTCAGAGGTTCATTCTTCATTGGAGGATTCATCTAATTTTTCAAATGCACTGCTATCTTGCTGAGCATAAAATGATTTTCTATTAAATTTATTCCCTTTCTGCATATTATAGGAGCTTCTTTTCTCTTTCCCTTCAGACTGATTCTTTGTTATCTTATTAGAACATTTTGAGGCATAGTGTCCCACTCTTCCATAATTAAATCACTTGAATGGAAGTTTACCTTTGTACTTGCTTGTGCCTCTATCCAATCTTCTGAAAAATTTGGCTTCTTCTTCATTAGAGCATGAGCATGTACCTTCCTTCTCTTCTATGCATTTTTTTCCCTTAAAGGAAGCCTCCCTCATGTTTTAATTCCCTTTTTGAAGTCTCATCTCATATGATGTTAGGTTTCCAAGTAATTGGTTCCTGGTCATGGTTTCCTAGTTTGTTGTTTCTTCTATGGTAGAAACCTTAGGATTAAACTTGGGTGGTAGAGATATCAATAGTTTTTGTACTACAACACTTTCTTTAATTTATTCTCGTAGGCCTATCATGATATTCACAAATTCTGTAGCTCTTAAGATGAATGTAGCTATATCTTCATCTTCATTCATTTTTAAGTTTTCAAACTGAGTTCTATGTGCTTGTATTTTGGCCATCTTCACCTTTGTATCTCCCTCATGAATGTTTCCTAAAGTATCCCAAATATATTTGGCAGTCTTACTGTGCATTAATTTGATAGGTTCTGACTCACTTTGACCGCTCAAGGGTGCATTCATTGCTTTTGCATTAGCTCTGAAAATTTGTTTGGCTTCTTCCTCAATGTATGTATCCTTTGGTGCATATTTTTCTTCCACAACATCCCAAACTTCTATTCCTAGAGACATTAAGTATGTCCTCATTATTATTTTCCAGAAAGCATAGTTTGTGCCAGTAAAAAATGGGGCTTTGTTTGTTGAGCATCCTTCTAGGCTAGCCATTTTGGGGACCTAGGACCTCCTTCTAGCTATTAAACTGTTACTAAATGAATTGACTTCGATACCAATTGATGAACCCTTAGCTAAATTGAGAGGGGGGGATGAAAAGTTTATTACATTAATGGAAATTTAAAACTCTTTTCATTCAACTCATTTACACCATCATTTCATATGAAACTTAATACATAATGAATCAACAAACTTAATGTGTTGACAGAAAGTAATTAGGAAGATTAAAACATCATATCAACACATAATCATCAAGTACATAGACAACAGATATAAGTGGAAACCCATAAGGGAGAAAACCACATCTTATTATTGTTGTGATGCAAAGGCAAGCTCCAACTCCCTCTCACAAATGATTTTATGTAGGCTCCAACCTACAGGAGGCTACTACCTCAATTTCTGCAAGCTACAACATGCAAGGAAGCTCCAACTCCCATATATTTTATGCAGGCTACAACCCACAGGAGGCTCCTACCTCAACCAGCTCTAACTGGACATCTATCAAGCTACATATTGAAACGGAAGCACCAACTCCCATGTATTTTCTGCAGGCTACAACCTACAGGAGGCTCCTACCTTAACCAACTCCAAATGGACATCTATCAAGCTACAACTTGAAACGGAAGCATCAACTCCCATGTATTTTCTATAGGCTACAACCTACAGGAGGCTCATACCTCAACCAGCTCCAACTAGATATTTATCAAGCTACAACTTGAAAGGAGACTGCAATCCCCTCACTCAACATGAAACTAGAATGTTGATTTACCTAGTTATCAGCTCTGTTATACTCCTTCTCCACTACTACCACTTTAGCTTTCATATCTGCTTCATATCAGTTCCTAATGTGCACAACATTTCTATCAGCTCTCTCTGATTCTTCCACTCCCCAACCTTCTGCAGCTCTCTTACATTCTTCTGCTCACATCCATTCTGCAGCTATCTAACCTCCTTCTGCACACTGATATTACATCTCTTATACAGATAACTCCTGATTGTTTGCATTATACAGGGAATATGAAGTGAACAAGCCTGTCTCTCTGCCTTCCACCCATTCGATTCCTTACACTTGAGTTCAGGTTATTACATTAGACATAATCATTACAACACTTATTGGGTTTTTGTCTATGCCTATGGAGACTTGCCTTTGCATAAAAAAAAACATAAAATAATCAATGAATTTACATTTACAATTACAACAATATTTCAATTTAGCCCTTTTAGTTTCTTTCTTTTCAGTTCATTTTGTCTTCTCTACCTATTGTCCCTTTGTCTTCTCTGCCTGCTGTTATATTTCCAACTGTGCAGCATAACTGCCTTTTCTGTCTTTCTATTATGTTTCAAAATAGTGCAACATAACCATCTTTTTCTGACTCAACCCACTCTGCCTATTATATAGTAACCACAATTTTCAACCTTCTCTGCCCAGAGTTTTGCTGCTATGCATGTTGTGTCGGGTCTCTCACCCGAGTCTACCTACCCGCGTTAAAAATTTCTTCTAATATCAAGGTGTAACTGCTTTACTCTCTGCACATAGTGTCGGGTCTTATTCTATCACCTGAGTCCTTCTGTCGCATTCAACCTTTTCTTCATAAATCGTCGTTACTGCATCAACCACTATTTTGCACGAGTGTCGGGTCTTATTACTTACCCGAGTATTTCCTTGTGTTCAAGCTTTCCTTTTTGTCCAATCGAGTCAAATATTCATTCATCTTTACTTTTTTGTAAATAGGCGTATCCACAGAGAACCCTGGATCTGAAATGTATTACAATGGAACTTATGAATGAAATCACATTCGACCTCCTTTATTTCATTTTGGCATTTTCAGTGTGGTTCTACATTATATTCATCTCTTCCATTCTCGATGTGATTTCTTAATAAAAAGGCCTTATATCTATATTTTAAATCCTTTAAACTTCAGCATTGACCTGCATCATGTCCGTCCTCTTTATCACAATTCACACTTCGACGTTTCAACACGATTCTTAAGCACTTATCCTCCTGAGCTTGCGAATTGCGATATCCGATTGGGTCCCATAGTCAGACTTTAATTCTTTAGTATTTGTCTTTGTAACTCCATCGTGTTTGTTCCTCGTATCGCATCTTGAACTTCGGCATTTTAACATGATTCTTGAGTGCTTATCCTCCTGAGCTTGCGATGTGCGATATGTGGGCCAGGTCCACATCATCATGCCATGTCACCTTGCCATGTCATCACCACGTCATTTCCATGTCATCGTCACGTCACTGCCACATCATCACCACGTCACTGCTACGTCATCACCACGTCACTTCCACTTTATCTCAAATCGGTCCATCGCAATATCACAGTATTAACCACATCGTAATGTTTGCGATTTTGCGATTTCACAAATCGCTGTGAATAACTCATTGCATGTCCCAAGATTTAGCTCGTAGCAATAACAAGATTCCTCTTATCATATGCGATATGCGATCACATCGCATCGTACACCCCACTTCTTATCGGATCGCGACTTAAAACAATTACCTTGCGATAATTTAACATGTATATATAAATATCGTCGATAGTGATGTGCGCGATATGATCTTGACCGTTCGATATCCGCTTCACTCTGCGATTTGATCTTAACCATCCATCTCTGAACCTTCAACCCAGTTTTCTGACTTGACCTACACATTCACAACTTTATCCATTTTTTGAACGCGTTCTTCACTTAACCCGTTGAACTGCACGCACCCTCGTGCACTGTTCTATACGCAAAACAAGTCTAACTCTTGAGTTTTTTTGAATAGCATGACTTGACCCGCTCATTCACGACTCTTCCCACGTTCATGACTTGACTCACCTTGCTGCCTTTTCTACCTTTGTTGCCTTAACTACCTTTTCTCTTTTTCTACCTTTTCTCCTTTGTTGCCTTTGCTCTTTTTTTGCCTTTGCTCCTTTGCTCCTTGATAAATATTCTAATACTTCTCCTTTCCTTTTTATTGCACCTCTCTACTCCTTTGCCTTAATGATAATTCTGGTGTTGATCCATGCCTCTTTATTGCTCCTTTGCCTTACTCCTTTGCCTCTCTTTTACTCTTTGCTGCTTCTCTACCTCTCTTTTACTCTTTACTACTCCTTTGCCTCTCTTTTACTCTTTGCTACTCCTCTACCTCTCTTTTATGCTTCTCCACTTAAATTTTGCTTTATTTGCCTTATTTCTCCTTTATAATCCAACTGATCCTCATCTGCTCCTTGTTCTCAATGATAATTTTGGTGCTGATATTTTTCCATCAATGAAAATATTTCCAACAAATTGTTTCACCTAGACTCTTAAAAATGGATCCCCCTTACCCAAACATTGAGTGGAAATATAATTTCCACAAGGTGTATGTGTTTCGAATTCATGGGTTTGAAGTAAGGGGTTATTGAACCAATTGACCTCACAATGGATGAAGTCTTTGGAATCTACAACATATTGACCATGGGTTTGTTGCAAAAGGAAGTATGCATGATGGTGCATATCATGCCAAGGATAATTAGGGGTAGTCATGGCTTCCATGATGTCTTCATTAAAATGGAAGATGAGAGGACGGGAGGAAGAAGGACCACATGATAAGGAACCACCTAAAGCATCTTCAATAAAGACAAGGTTCACATCCGCATCATTTGAATGGTTGGAAATCTGCCGATGTTGAGATTGAAGTGTTCTCTGAAGAACGTTAAAAAAAATAACAATAGGAAACTCCAAAAGAGTCGCAATACATAGATCCCATGGATGACGACAGGTATATAATAGAGGCATAAATATTTTTCATATCAACATGAGGAGGAGGGATCACGATGGCTGGTTGAGATACCTCATGTCCTGGTGATGCATTAGGGCTAGGACCAGCAGGTAAGGAGATATGGAAGAACTACGAGCGACATTTAACTCGTGAAACCCTTTAAGTGTTTCACGAAAATATTTGAGATGGGGACAATGATGGGAGTAATGCCCATAGTTATCACACAAAGCACACAGGTGATTTGTGTGTAAGGATTTGTTCTTTTTAGCTTACTCGGGTAGGGTGACATGGACCTTAGGAATGTTGGAGTCATGAAAGTTATTGGAGGCAACATTCTTAATATGAGGGAGCTCAAGAAAATTATTGGTGGAAGAATCGATAACATCACATAAAGAACATGGGGAAGAAGGCTTTGGAGGCTCAGGAGGAGTGGGAGTTTCTTTGGGTTCCTTATCTTTAGCTCCCTTTTTATAGCCTTTTCCCTCGTCAGTAGATGCTTTCGGAACAATAATTGTGGCTTGTTGAGTTTGTTGTGGAACTGAATCAAAGGAAGGGGTGGTTACAATGGGTTGAACCAGATTCAAATTTGTATAATTTTTGAGGTGGACAGGAGGAGTGTTTGTGGAAGGATCAATGTACCAGATTGGGATCCCTAAGGTGATGTTAGAATTACTCAATGTAGCCATTACAGGGGTATAAAATATTCCTGGTGGTGTGAAAAATAAATGTATCTGACCAGAGGGGTAATGACCTGGAGGAACTACTCCTGAATTAGAGAGATTTGGGGAACGGTTATGGGTGGAAAAGGACTATGAGAGATACCAGTAGAAGTAAACTGGACTAGAGTAACTGTACCTAAGGGGCGAGATGAGTCTAGAGTAGTAGGTTGCAAAGAAGCTGGCTACTGAGAAGGCATACTAGGTTACTTTCCTGCTGCTCGTTACACTTGAATCATGCAAACACTGGAAGAGCTAGGCTCAAAAGGAGTAGGTGGTGGTCCATAAGAAGCCCCAAGCAACGTGGAATATTTGTAGACCACAGGAGAAACATCAGTAAAGGTAGGTAAATTATAATTTTTAGTCATAGATGAGATGGTGGTTTAAGTAAAGGTTTGAGACTGAAGGTCATAGTAAATCAACTAATTAATAGTAATGATATTTACATTGTGAGGAAATCACATCTTGCGAAAGACAATGGATGAAACATATGAAATGTAATAGGTGTAAATATGACCCAAAAATATGTTATAATCTAATGGGGCATCAATGACTTTGATATCAATCAAGATCGTCTTTCCAACAACAATAATGGGACAGTTGCGATATAAATCAAGGGTCTACAAGGGGTGATTGTCCCAAGCACGAAGAGTGATGGTGAATGGGGATAGGTCAAGGGAACCAAGTTACTTCCAAACACTCACGGGCATCACATAGGTGGAACACCTTCATCTATTATACACTGCCAAACAATGGAATTTTTATGGAGGCTGGTATTTGAAAGGAAACATATGAACAAAGAGTGGGATGTTTCACTTTTTCAACATCAAATACAACAATGCAAAATTTAGAAGGGTCCACAACACCCAAAGTAGAAATTAGAGCTTCCCGTTGGGATGGGCACATATGGAGGAATTCCATTGTTAACATGGCATCAGGAGACTGCACCAAGTCATCTACTATGTTATATGTATGGGAAATTTAGAAGAAGCAGCATATCAATGTAATGGACCTTTAGGGATCTTGGGGGGAACCTATACCTTAGGCAGAAGGATCTATAAGGTATCGTTTGGTGATGACTAAGGCTCAGTGAAAACTTTAGGTTGGGAATTAGTCAATGAATTTGCAGGGGCCTTGTCATATTGGCATGACTGAGTATGGATGTTGATTTGTTCAATGTTGACTTCATCAGAATTCATCATGAATATCTGGTAATTTTTCCAGCTATATTGTGACAGTTGAGGGGCTATATTACCTTGTGTGGGTTGGGTAGCTATATATCCTTGATGATGAAAATGATTGGTAAGCACAATCAGTTGTGATGAAGCAGGAGGGGGAGGAGATGGATCAATAGGTTGAGGTCCTCTAGAAGAAGTTGCTTAGGTTTCCCATACCTGGAACATATGAGTAAAAGGGGACATGCATGAGTATAATTTCCAAATACTCTGCAACAAGTAAAAGATTTGTTTGTTTGAGGAGCCCTTTTTTTCCTGGGTTGTCCACCCTGTTACTAGGTTACGTGATTATGTTGATCTCCCTTAGGGGCATTAGGTGGTGGATGTTGGTTGCCCATATTACCTTGAGATGGTCGGTTCTGACTAGCCCTCCCGTTGTTTTGTCTCTTGGGGTTGGGGTATTTGGGGTATTGGTTGTACTCTGTTGAGAATAGATTTGACCTTCAGGAGGTGGTTGTTGTTGTGGCAGAGGCGGAGGAGGCATGGGAGGTTGGGGTGATGGTGCCAGTGGGGCTAGAGCACTAGGTGGTGTATAAGGATAGTAAGGATTCATGAAAACATTTGGATAAATATTTGAAGCAATAGTTGGCCCCAGAATCTGCTGATGTAGATGCGAATATGCATATCACATGTTGGGACTTGGATAAGAGTTGGCACACGAAGGATTGGCATGGGGATAAGTGCAAGTGGAACTGGTCCCCCCTTGGGCTGACCATAACTCATTAGGGGTATTTTGAGGTCTAAAATGGGCCTCCTAAGGAAATTATAAAATAATACTGGAAATAATAAAATAAGATTAGATTACATCATCAAATTTTAGAGGGAAAAAAGAAAAAACTACTTTTTCAACTCGTATTTTCAACTTATCTCCCTATGGGTTTACTCAAATTTCGAGTAGGAACACTCTTTGGATGCATAATTTGATTCCTCATCCAAGGATTACCCATGTTGCATAATTTCAATGGACCTTGCTATATGAAATATGAGAAATACATGAAAAACGTGATTGCAATCACATTTTTTCATGTATTTCTCATTTTTCATGTAGCAGGGCCCATCAAAAGTATATAACATGGGTACTCCTTGGATGAGGAATTAAATTTTGCATCCAAAAAGTACTCCCACTCGAAATTTGAGTAAAAACTTAGGGATATAAGTTGAAAATACAAGTTGAAAAAGTAGTTTTATTATTTTGTTATTTATTAATCTTTTTACTTTTTTACCCCAAAAATGGTAAATCATCCCCCATGGTTGAGATCATCATTATGAATCCTATTGGTTCTTATAAATTTTATTTTGGTTGTACATTTTTCTTAGGCAGCCCATTTTAGACCTCAAAATTTCTCTAATGCATAGGAGTTTGATGATATGGTGGAGGTGGAGGGTGTGAGATAGATCCAATGATACTGCCAGTGACATGAGATGGTCATAGTGCATTAGTGGCACTAGTCTAAGGCATATAGGGAAGGAAAGTATAAACATAAACTGACTGTACATAGATCAAGTCATATTCCATGGCTATCTGGAGCACTTCTTCCTCAGAATAAGAGAAGTGAGAGGCGACATCTTTACCTATGGGGACCAAAAGCGTTATGAGGAACCAATACAGACATACATGGTCTTCAAATTTAGGGGCCCTACACATGCTTCTCCTTCTGTGCCATTCTTGGACATGGTCGGAAAGGTGGGTGGCATAATTTTGACAAAAATAATTCAAGATTTCAGTGCATGTGCCATATCGGAGAGGTAACTAGAAGTATGAAAGAAAATATTTAGTGAGAGTCACGAAAGTGGAATGGGAGGCATGTGGCTGATCCATATACCATTTCGCAGCAAATAAAGTAAGGGTGCATTGGAAGAGGCAAAGACAAATGTAGTCTTCAGTGATGGAACTTGAGGAACACCACATGTGAAGTGAGCGAACATGATTTGTGGGGTCTTATCCAATATTACCTTCGAACTTAGGGATGTCAGAAGCAAGATTGATAGGCATAGGAGGCCAATTTGGGTTATGGAGAAGAAGGTCATTGATGAGCTGGTTGAAATCAAGGAGGCTAAAACCAGTGATATAGGGAAGCAATAGAAGATCAGTGACCATACTGGGAGAGGTTACACCTATGGGGTTACCTTGGTTACCTCCTTGGTTTCCTGCACCCACGCTAGTTGCTGACATGGTTGTGGTACGCGGTTGGTAAGACGCAGAATCAAAGGAATAACTGGAAGAATCAGAAGAACCAGAGTCGGAATGGGGACTTGGTGGAAGACTAGGAGGATGAACTTAAATTTGATGGGGATGAGTAATATGTATAAAGGAAATTGGGGGCAAAGGCCATGAAGTCTCCGCAACAAACAACGAGGGGGTGCAATGAAGTCAAGGCAATGATGAATCAATAGACTAAAGGGGGTTGATAGGAGAAAAGAGTAATAAACAACAAGAAAAAGCCTAGTGTAGTGGTTGCAAGTGTAAACTAACTATATTAATATGCCACTATAATTCAAGAAAACACGTCATATCAAAGAAAAAATTACTTCTAGCCTATAGGTGATCTAAATCCACAAACAAGTCCTAGATCTGTTGTTTCAAAAGAACATCTAAGATACTTCTTACTTGATGGACTTCCATCCCCGCAATCATAGTTGTCTAGAGAAAGGTGGGGTAGAGAATGTAGAAACTAATTGTAGATTCAATACTTCTCATCTAATGTTCTAAAACATAAGACTCAAATATACTCTACTCATCCACGGAAATAAATTCACAATTGAGAAGCAAGATCAGAAGCATGCATCATGATTCAACACACATACACAAGGATATATCTAGGGGAAAGAAACTACTCAAAGCCCCTTCCTATCTATATTTCATTAATAAAAAAAATAGAGAATAAATACAATTCTTGCTCAAGCCTGAGCAACCTCTGCACAAGTATAATCTATCTCACTACCTCACAGACTGACTCTAGCCAATACTTAGCCAACGTTCCTACCTTCCAAGCTCCTATTTTCTTTTGTTGTTTCCTTGGTAATTAGCCCCTACTATTTAGGTAAATTCCTCATCCTTAACTGTGCAATCCCTATATTCCCTTCTCTGACTGCATGCACCACCTGTACAACTTGGATAATTATACAATTGATAGTACACAACCCTTGAAATCCAATCTCAATTGGGTAACTATAATTTCATTCATTCATGAGTTAATTATTATTTGATTGATCAATCAACTAGTTGAACACTAAAGTTGCACCCCAATACTAGACCTCCTACTATTTCCTCCAACAGTTGGAGCTATTTTAACTGACCTTAACTCAATTTAACTGAATTAAATTATTACAAATGAAATTAAACTCAACCTAGGCTCCTAAAATTTATAAATTATTGTACACAACTCAAGTTAATCCCTCAACTCAAATTAACTAAGCTAATTGAGTGATGACAACTCAATTAACTCATTCAAATTGTCTAGTGGTGTGGAAATTCGATTTTCTCCTAATTTAATTCAAGGGAATATTAAGCTTAGGATTTTCTTGCTTCCATTTTTCAACACTCCCTCTTAGAAATAAAGGGATTCACATCTATCTCAATCCAACAACTTTGGAATGTACTGCATGAAACACTTCTCACTAGTGTTGCTACTGCAACATCTGTAACTAAAAAGCATCCATTTTTTTTTTTAATTAATCAATGAATCAACTTGCAAGTGTCTACCGGGAAAAATGTGTTGTTGTTGAATCTCCTAATGAGCCTCTTGCTCTATTTTTAGCACCGCTCTACACGCATCAGTATCTGGCCGACATTGATCCTCCTTCTACTAAATATTGTGGGACCTTGTAGCAAGGTAATGATCCATGAGACAAAAAACACCTCAATGTACCTTAGGACTATTATTTCACATCGCCCCACCTCACACTTGGATGTATGGCTGCATGTTCTCCCCCTGACCACTTGGCTCAAAATATCTCCCTACTGGAGGTCTTTGCTTGAGTGGATGGTTCCACTTTTTATCCTCTCTGCTTCTCCAATTGTGGTTTCTCCACAACTTTTTGAGGTTTATTTTGAGGCTCCATTTTGAGAGGTAAATCATGCTCCCTCTCAACCACAAAGTCTCTAACCTTTACCTTGCTCCTCAAGGATTTTCAGGCATATTTGACCTCAAGTTCATACATGTTCTTGACACGAACAACGATTTTGTTCACCTGCCCGTGGCAATGTGTCTAAGGAAAACCTTCCCTTTGCTAAATATCACATCGTAGACATGGTCTTTCAATACGATGAAAGAAACTAAATTATTCTTTAGACACGATACAGGCATCACATCCTTGAGGCTGAGAGGGGATATAGACTCCCTCTGAAAAGTAATTTACTGATACCAACCACGCTATACCTACCATCATCTCCAAACTCAATGTTTTCTTTGAGGTCTTTCTCCTCCAAGTCACTGAAGAAATCTCTATTCCCCGTCATATTGAACAAGGCACCACTCTCGAGATACCACATGCTTCCCATTATTGTGCTTTCCGTGCATGAAATGAGAGTAAAATATATATTGAATTGTGAAGCTAGAGCTTCACCTACTTTTGCTACTACAAGCTCCTTCATTCTTACCTTCTTTTATGGACATTTCATGGCATAGTGTCTGAATTCATGATAATGAAAGCACTTGATATTGGATAAATCCTTCTTCTTGCCCTCCTCACCTTGGGACTTATTTCCCTTGTATTTTTTCCTTTTTTTACTAATGCAAGGTCCTCTTCCTCTTCTTTAGATGAGGTCCCACCTCTGTTGTCCCACCTTATTTCTTCCTGCACTATATTGAACCATAAACGCTCCCAAATTGGTAGTTTGTCTCTACCATTCATTGAATCCTAATAAATGTTCCATCTCTTGGGAAGACCCAATAGAGCCAGAGCTACCAAATATTCTTCATGGACAATCACACTAACCCTGCCAATTTCATTATGATATTGTGTGAATTTTCTCAGGTACTGTGGAATTGTGTCATTCTTTTGCATCTTGATACTCTAATGCTTGTCCTTGAGTGCTAACTTCTTGTGGTCACTATTGTTCTCAAAAAAAAAAATTCAGTGTTTTCCACATTGTGAATGGAGTTTATTTCCCATGGATATTCGATACAATATGATCTCAAACTCCCTCCAATATGATCCTCATTGATTTACCCACATCCTTCTTGTACTGAGCGATATCATGGGCATAGACTTCTAGTTGTTTTACTACATTTGTCTTGATGTAATATAGTAGCCCATTGTCATCTAATATTGCCTCCATGCAGATCTTCCATGCCAAAAAAATTTTGGTTCCTTCCAAATCATAATTGAGCCTAGGTCCAATGTAAGTCACCTTCTTGGTCCTACAGAAAGCCTGCAAATCTAATCTTGAAATTCGAACCTCCTATAAAGAAAAATTTGAATTATCTTCTATGAATCTAGATATCATACCATGCATCATGATTCATCACACATACATGAGGATATTTCTAGGGTAAAGCAACTGCTCAAAACCCCTTCCTATCTGTATTGCATTAATCAAAAAATAGAAAACAAATACAGTTCTTGCTCAAGCCTGGTCAACCTCTCCACAAGTATAATATATCTCATTGTCTCACAGACTGACTTTGGCCAATAATTAACCAATTTTCCTACCTACCAAGCTCCTATTTCCTTTTGTTGTTTCCTTGGGAATTACCCCCTATTATTTAGGGAAATTCCTCATCCATAATTGTGCAATCCCTATAGGCCATTCTCTGATTGCATGCACCACTTGTACAACTTGGATAATTATACAACTCATAGTACACTGCCCTTCAACTCCAATATCAACTAGGTAACTCAAATTTATTGTATGCATGAGTTAATTATTATCTGATTGATTAGTCAACTAGTGGAACACTGAATTTGCACCCCACAGCTAGACCTCCTACTAGTTCCTCCAAAAGTTGGAACTAGTTTAACTAACCCTAACTCAAATTAACTGAATTAAATTGTTACAATTGAAATTAAACTCAAAATAGGCTCCTAAAATTTAGGAATCATTGTACACAACTCAAGTTAAGCCCTCAGCTCAAATTAACTAAGCTATCTAAGTGATAACAACCTACTTAACTCATTCAATTTTTCTTGTGATGTGGTTTTCTCCTAATTAAATTCAAGGAAAAATTAAATTAGGATTTTCTTGTTATCATTTTTCAACATAGAACCAACTTCCACCCACATCCATTCCTATAGGGTCTTTTCTTATGATTGGTCACTATGGTTACCTTCGTCCCACGGGGGTGGTCGAGTCTTGATATTCTTAGTGATCATCCAACGCATGAGATTCCCTATCATAGGTTGGGTATCCACAAGGAGAACTGCTCCCCTGATAACCTAGCCTAACCCCTTTGAATCAAGTTTCTAATGCACTATGTCTTTGGACCATGGGATGGTGAAGGATTTTAAGCTCCCTAATATGTAAACTTCTATGTCTCAATATTGTAAGTTATTGATGGGTGTTATTGTGTTATATCTTGAATATTCAAAATTTTGTTAGATCTAGCACATTAAGTTGTTCTAAATAAAATATTTTAAATAAAACACTGAACACATAAGGGATCTAGAAGAATGAAACCCTTATTTCAATTAATATTCATAAAATGAGACATGCCCAAAATACAAGAAAAATAATGGAGCCCCTACCTCAACATACATGAGTGCTCAATGAAAAAGAAAGTGAAAATATTGAAGCAGAAATGTGAACCCTTGACGGATCCACCAAAAAAAGTCACCACGAGGTTTTCATCCTAGTATCAAGCTAGAACTGGCTACACCAAGTTCTAAACAAAACAAAAATATATTGACCAAGTTCAGGATGATTCCCTTTGTCTGGCCCTTATCCCTTTTTATAGGTTAGATGGACCTTATTTTATTGTTTTCCCAGTGAAAAATGAAGGCAGATACCATGCGTTGATGCATGGGTGAATACCACGTTAAATACCATGGGTTGATTCCGTCCACTTTAACCTTATCAAAAAATGGAATATTACAAATGCTCCCTCCCAAAGATTGATTATCCTCAATAAATCCACTTCTATCCACAACAGAAGCATTTGTACATTGATACTAGGATCCCATACAACCTAGGGCATTTTTCCATCCCTCCATGTTGAATGACCTTAAATGGATCCTTCGATACCTGGATCCCAAACAATCCTCTGACCAATCCTTCCCTTGATAGATTTACTTGGATCCTAAACAATCCTTTGGCCAATATTGCCCCCAATGGATTCTCCTAGATCCCAATGGAACCTAACTCTTGGGACCTGTGGGTTATGGTACCATCTCAGCCCTCCATCATTGCTCGCACCAAAGGGCACAAGCTATAGTATGCCCTTGGATGTGAACATCCTCCAAGGAAACAACCCATCAATAGAATACCAACTCATAATATGTCACCAATCCATACTTTCGGAAAGATGAATATTTGTAAATCTACTATGTTAATGTTGTTTGATGCTCAATTCATGTTTCTCTGCTCAGTCACCCAACATGATGCACTTGGAAAACTCTACCATGCTCTTTCCAATGTATAAAGGTGGGCTAGTAGTGTTGAAAGCCTTATCTATGTACCCATGTAGAGGGAAACTATGGAACTCCCAATTCTACTCCTTTTGCTGCCTTGTGAGGGACTTGAGTTGTTCCTCAACATTAGACAACTTGGTTGTTGATTCAGCACATACCCCTATGAGCTCCTTGATTTTTTTATTCTCCTGTAAGATAGTGTCTCAGACTGTCTAGAATCTCTTCTTCAACATCATAAGATCTATCTTGAAATGCATGATCTTTTTTCGAAAGTCATCTACTGGAAATTTTGGTTCCCTGCTGAATGTCTCTATACTTTTTTCCACTGGATGCCCAATGACCATAGTTTCAACTTGAGCCTTTGACCAACTCTCTAGGAATGGTTAATTTTGCACATTATGTCTATCATGTTGCTTTGCATAATCATGCTCATGATGTTGGTTCACTATGGATGGCTCCTCACTCAAATCTCACTGGTCTCCACCATCTGTGAAGACAATATGTTGTTCATCCTCTTCAACTATCAAACATAGATGCACTAGTGGATTTGTATCTATACTTTATTGTTCATATTATTTATGGGAATTCCCCTGGGGATGTACGGACTCAGTTGTATAGGATTTTACCTCATTAATATCATTAGTTAAAATTTCCTCATGCACTTCCAAATGCTTGTCATCCTGCAAGCCTCCCTAAATAATTTCATGTTGTTTCTCACCATCCTAAATATCAATAGACCTAGCTATATAAGACTCATCATGATCTAAATTAATATCCTCTTGTTTTGTATTTTTTACCTCCTTATTATCACCTGGACAGGAATGGTTAAGGGCCCAAGGTCTCTTGTAGATAATGCATAGTCCTATCCTCCTTAGTTCATTCTTGCTACAGGTTTTGTTATTTCTTCCTCTATCAATCCTTCTCAAATCCTTCCTAGTTAGCAATCTCCTCAGAAATTTATGTTTTCCTAACCAAATTCTCAACTAGATCATAGGTATTAGTGTCTGTCAGTCCTGTCATCCACCAGTGATCAAATTATGCTCTTGGATATGGTTGATAGGGTCCTAGGGAAAATCTTTATAGTTTCAATAGGTTTTCAAATAAAAATTTGATCATTAGTTAGTCTACCTAGGTCATTACTACTCCTTTTCATCTCCATGGTAATAAACATCATCATGGTCAAGTCATTTTCCTTTGAAAGAGTGTCTTGGTCATTATATTCATCATTCAGCTTATCTTTCCATGTAGTGCCATCATTAGGTCATATTGTCAAAATCATGAAAATAGGTCATGTCATCATCAAATTCACCATTAGAAGGAGTAGTAATAGGGACAAGTGTTCAATAATTATTTCTAAAGTTCATTTGGATCTCTATTAAGATTTAAATATATGTAATGAGGTTTCAAAGCTGTAATAGACAAGCAATCAAGTCATTTGGTGAAAAGACAAGGTGGGGCCACATCACCACCAACGAGAAAAATCGATTTCCTTCCTTTTAAAATACCAACCAAGCATGTCATTTGTTCATTTCACCTTCATGAGACATCATTCTATCACCAAGAATATTTCCACCCTTTGAAAATCAATTTACTACCTTGGAAAGCTAAGTTTTATTGTTGTGCTTCGCTTTTCTTTGATTTGATGTGTTTTTCTTCAGGAAGGAAAATCTTTCTCCTCTGGTGATTTCTTCATCAAGGGCAAGTTCCAGCACATCAAAGCAAGTAAGTGGGTCACCATCCACCTCTCTTTCATTTCATTTGATTCTTAAAAGCTCATAAATACCCTCTCTTAGGGTTTGCTACGTTTTTGGTAAAACAAGTCTCTTTGGTCCATTTTGCTGAGAAAAAACTTCAATCATGCTCACTCACCCTCCCCCACCTTCCATATACCTTCCTTGACACCTTCCCTCATCCATTACCCTCATTTTCATCATTTACCTGCAAACCCTAGCCTACACTACACTTTCATAGGCTAGGACTGTGTTTTTCCCTTTTGCACCCCTTCCCCTCACTCATTTCCTAAAATTCCACCTCCCTACACTCCCAAACATATATCCCTACCCCCCAAATTTTCCCAAGAATTTAGACACCCTCAAACCCCTTGATTCCCCTCCATTCGTAAAACTTCCTAAAATACCCTGTTTCCCTAGACTAAAACCCTGATTTTCATTCCTAGTGAGCTAGGTTTTCCCGTGCATTTAGAGACTACTGAGAAAAGGAGGTATAAGGGAGGTCAAATAATTATATATGAACCCAATATAGTACAGGATATCATGGCTTCAACATTTCTCAAGAAATCATTCCAGGATGCAGGTTGCCTTGCTTTTTGTCAAAAGATTGAAGAATTTGGTTTAATTGATAAGCTTACAAGAACCTTTGCCACTAGTCTGAGGAGGGATAAGATGACCATTGTAGGGGTTGTGTTCACTCTTTCAACAGAGGCCATTTCAATAGCCACTGTAATCCAAAAGCATGGTGAGATTTGGTTCAAAGGAAGAGACCTATATATTGAAAATTATAAGATGTTTTTGTAGCCTCCTTACAAAGCTGCTCCAAAATGCATTTTTCCATTCAGACACTTTCTTGACAATTATGCCCCTCTCATGAAGATGATCGTGACGTATTTCACATGTGAGGGTACGTTTTCAAGGATATATCAGTACCATGTGAGATTAATGATGCATTTCAAAGTGTTAAGGCTCTTAACCTACCTCATTATATCTACAGAAGCTTGGTCAAAATGGTAGAGAAAGTACATAGTAAAGGGTAAGATCATCATGCAATCTTGTTCCATCATGGCTTGGTGAAAATCATTGTTTTCCATCAGCTTTCATATTTCAACTTGTCTTGGGATGGATTCATGCATTCAGCTCTACTTTTTCCTACTCCAACTCAATCAAGCAGTCAGTCTACACCATTGACTTCACCAAGGCAAAAAGAAGTGGGCTCCACAAGAAAACCTGTCACATGAACACCCACAGATGAGGTGACTAAAACATATACTAGAGTAAATAGGTTGATGTTTTCTCCTGGTAGTGTGGAAGGGGCTCCACCTACATTAGTGGAAAAATAAACATCGTCACATCAACATGAAGCACCATTGCAAGAGAAAGAGCAAGTACATTTTGACACTCACATGGAAGATTTAGAAGTGCATGAGGAGGAAAAATCACCAGAACAGATCATCAAAGAGAAGGAATATGAGATTAGAAAGCTAAAGGAAAAATTATCAAAGGCAAACTTCATGATCACTTTTCTTCAGCAGGAAAACAAGAAGCTCTAAGTCAAACAACTTTTACTTAGCAAGCCCAAGGCATATTTGGAGAAGGATGATGGAAAAGGTAACTAAGTGGTTAAGGTTGATGAGTTTTAGGATCAATAAGATAAATTCAAACCAAGGAGGCCAAGAACAAGAGGTCTCAATAGGCAGCAAAGAGCAACAAAATGAACCATCTCCACCACTAGGTCAAGAAGACTTTGATGACCTAATTGTAGCAAAAATTGAGCAAGATAAGGAGTTTTGGCTTGACAAGGTCAATTGTCACTTAGAGAGGCTTCTTGAGAATGCTAACAAGAATAATAATCTTCAAAGGCACATGGCCATTCACTATTGCATAAGGAACATGATCTCTCAAATCAAAATCAAGCATTTGAAGAAGAAATTGAGGCAAACCCTAATGAGGAAAAAGGAGAAGGACAAACTTGATTTGTTGGATGAGGCCTCTCTCATAGCCTAACACATCATCTTCTAACTTCAAGGGGAAATTTTGGACAAATTTTGAGCAAATTTTGGAAAATTTTGAAATTTTGATGGTTTTTGGCTTAAACAAGAAATTGCAGACAGATAGAAGCGCAGCGCCTTGGCGGTGTGTTTTTCCCTCAGAGGTCCAAATCACCTAAAATTATCATAATTGGATATATATTGACCTGAATATTTGAGTTATCTACTTTTTGTGCAATGTCAGCATCTAGGTTGGGAGAAAACTACAAAAAACATGCCAAAAACTCACTTTCTGCCACCTTTTTTATTGAGGCGTTGCACTTTTGGAGTGACCTTGGGAGAATACATTTTTCTCAGCCTTGGAGGGGAAATTTTTCTTGCTTAAGGAGTCTATGGACAACTAGACATCCTATTATTTCCAATGGTACCTTCATATCAACCCTTAGAGCTCAGGAAGGTAGTCAAAAGTGCCATGCAAGATGGCAATGCGCTTTTCCATGGAGGTCAATTTTTCGAGTTTCTTCAGTCAAATTAGGTTTTCATGATGTAATTCCTCCTTTTATGAGTTGAATTGATGTAGATGAATTTAATTAGGCTTTTAAATGTCATTTTGATGTAATTATGAGGATCATTTATAATGGGTAGGTCAATCAGAGGCTAAAAGGAGAGTTTGCTTTAACATCCCTAGTCTTAGGTTTAGTTGGAGAAATTTGTGTAAAATGATCCTATCTTGAGGGATTCGACCCCTGAGAGAGGGGAAGATGGTTTTAGTCTATATGTATCTATTTTTCATTCAGAATCAAGGTTGGACATCAAAGAGTAAAAGGCTTGGAGCTTTGTGTACAGTTGATATTTGCAAAAATACAAGTTCAGTTGCAGCTATTATATAGGGATTCATGTGGTATTATTTTGTGGCAGTGTTTTTCTACTATAATTCACTTTTATGAATGATTGATTCATCTTATTTCCATATCTATGCTTTCATTGATATTCCTATAATATGTTAAACATAATTCTTTAAACTTATGCTATGTTTTGGTAGGAATTTCATGTTTATGTTGTTCATATTCTGATAAATGATCTCATGCTTGTAATGCACATTTTTATCCTTTTCTTTTCCACCCTACGCTACAATTGACACCCTAAAAGTGTCATTGAACATACTTTCCATGCCCCTTTGTATCCCTGCAACTACAATATCTTAGATCTGACCTAGTTTCCTTGGCCTCTCCTCCTGATCTAGTGAAAACCCTAAATGTTCAAACCCTAGAGCTCAGACCTAGCCTAATATATTTTACCCTTATTTAGTCATGTTTTGGCTATAATATCACAAATATTTTGTTTGTAATTTTGCGACGATGTTCCTCAGGATTTCGGCTTCGCGCTCTAAAAATTTCAGCTTCTGAACCTTTGGAGAAAAATTTTATAGCAAAAAAGCCACGATGACATGTTTGGTGCAGAAAAACCCTAGAATCCAAAGCTCTGATACCAAATGTTGTGAAACCAGCTCCAAAAAGTCTTGGACAATCATTCTAAGGCGTTGATATCTCTTTTCTTCTATTTTTGGAGCTAGTTTCACAACATTTGGCATGTTAGGTCCTTATATTACTAGTATAGTCCCTTATTGTTGTTAGTGTAACCCCCTTATTGTTATTGTTTAACCTCTGTAACCCCCATATTTTTATTATTGTGCCCTTAAATTATTATTGTTAGGACGACTAGGATTACATTGTGGCCCCATGGACTCCTATATATAGAAAGGAGGTTTTTTCATTTGTATCATCCAAGAATTTCTCATTCATGTAATGTATTGGAGGTTGCCCCCTCGAAGTGGATTATTTATAAGGCATTGATATCTCTTTTCTTCTCTTTTTGGAGCTGGTTTCACAAAATTTGGTATCGGAGCTTTGGATTTTAGGGTTTCACTGCACCAAACAGGTCATCGTGGAATTTTCGCTATAACATTTTTTCTACGAAGGTTCAGAAGCTGATATTTTTAGAGTGTGAAGAAGAAATCCTAAGGAACATCGTCACAAAATTTCAGAGCTTGGTTTGCAATATTTTTGGATATATGATCTGTGGAAGTTAGGTCTTTTTCAGGCTCCCGAATTTCATCCCAAAGAGATGCAATATCTTAGATCTGACCTAGTTTCCTTGGCCTCTCCTCCTGATCTAGCGAAAACCGTAAATGTTCAAACCCTAGAGCTCAGACCTAGCCTAATATATTTTACCCTTATTTAGTCATGTTTTGGCTATAATATCACAAATATTTTGGCTGTAATTTTGTGACGATGTTCCTCAGGATTTCGGCTTCGCGCTCTAAAAATTTCAGCTTCTGAACCTTCGGAGAAAAAATTTATAGAAAAAATGCCACGATGACCTGTTTGGTGCAGAAAAACCCTAGAATCCAAAGCTCTGATACCAAATTTTGTGAAACCAGCTCCAAAAAGTCTTGGACAATCATTCTAAGGCGTTGATATCTCTTTTCTTCTATTTTTGGAGCTACTTTCACAACATTTGGCATGTTAGGTCCTTATATTACTAGTATAGTCCCTTATTGGTGTTAGCGTAACCACCTTATTGTTATTGTTGAACCTCTGTAACCCCCATATTTTTATTATTGTGCCCTTAAATTATTATTGTTAGGACGGCTAGGATTACATTGTGGCCCCACTAGGAATACATTGTGGCCCCATGGACTCCTATATATAGAAAGGAGGTTTTGTCATTTGTATCATCCAAGAATTGCTCATTCATGTAATGTATTGGAGGTTTCCCCCTCGAAGTGGATTATTTCTAAGGCATTGATATCTCTTTTCTTCTCTTTTTGGAGCTAGTTTCACAACATTTGGTATCGGAGCTTTGGATTCTAGGGTTTCACTGCACCAAACAGGTCATCGTGGAATTTTCGCTATAACGTTTTTTCTACGAAGGTTCAGAAGCTGATATTTTTAGAGTGTGAAGAGGAAATCCTAAGGAACATCGTCACAGAATTTCAGAGCTTGGTTTGCAATATTTTTGGATATATGATCTGTGGAGGTTAGGTCTTTTTCAGGCTCCCGAATTTCATCCCAAAGAGATGATCGTGGGAAAATATTCATAACTCTCTCTCTGAGCATCGGAATGGAATTCTGTAAAAAGTGGCTAGAATTACACGGACTGTAGTTTCTTGTCTATAAATTTTAGAGCTAAAGGAACAAACAGTGACACGTGGCAAGTCGTACAAGTTCGTTCTACTGAACCAATCCATAATTAGGTCATTGTGGGAGATTGGACATAACTTTGGCTTGAAGAATCCAAATCAGGTCAGACCCGTGGCATTCGAAAGAGGATTTAGAGGGCTACTACAGGGCCAAATTTTATATATTGAAGATCCAAAATCACAGAGATAATTCAGTTTTAATATCGAGCTCCTCAAAAGCAAGAAAAAGGTGTGTATTTTTTTTGAATTACATAAGACTCGTTTGAAAAAAATTAGTTTGAATTTATTCCAAGGGCATATTGAAGAATAGATATCAGTATTGGGTTCTAAAATTCCCCCTAAAAATAATTCAACACCAACTAAGCCTTCAGAAGGCTCTACTATGACTAATGAAGACGAAGAAACACAACATGGGATATCAAAATTACAAGAGCAAATGCACCAAATTTCACTATCGCAAAGAGCAACAAAAAATGAAATGGAAGTTTTGAATAAAGGCGTGGAAACTAAGATGGATGGTTTGAAGAAAGACATGGAAGCTAAGATGAATGGTTTGGAAGCTAAGATTGATGGCATGGAAGCTAATATGGATGACATGGAAGCTAAGATTGATGAAAAAATGAAAGACAACATCAAAAACATGAAGAATGATTTGGCAAAGTTGATACAATAAATGTTTCCTAATGGCGAAAAGATAGTAGAGGAAACTCATGATGAGAATAAAATACATGTTAATCATGATTTCATAAACTCTATTGTTGGATTGAAGAACCACCATATTCCAAAGATGGATATGAGGAAGTTTGATGGCAAGGATCCCGTAACATGGATACTACATATGGAGCAATATTTTGATCTCAATAATGTGCAAAACACACAAAAGGTATGCATTGCAACTTTACATTTAGAACAAAATATATTTGTATTGTATCGATGGCTTTTCTCCCGTAAAAAAATTGTCACTTGGTCAATTTTTACGGAGGAAATGGTAGAACATTATGAGGATCCAAAGAGAAACACCTTCTTTAGCCAATTGATAAATCTCAAACAAAAGGGTTCAATGGCAAAGCACATTCAGGACTTCCAAAAATTGAATATAAGGGTAACTGATATTCCAGAGGAACATAGGATTGATGTCTTCATAGGGACTTAAAGGATAACATCCAACATGAATTTCGCGTTTTGGAACCTGATTCATTGGAGAAGGCATTCAGGTTGGCAAGAAAAATTGAATGTAAAATTATGGCAACAAGGAAGCCTACCACTCACATCTATAAATATGGAAGTGTTGCTACTCTTAGACTTCCACAACCTACAAGGTTGACACCACAACAATTGGAAGAAAAAAGAGAAAAAGGGCTTTGTTGCAGTTATGATAGAAAATACACTAAAGGTCATAAGTGCACTGAGAAGAAATTATTTTATATAGATTGTGAAGAGGAAGAAGAAAATGAAGAAGAAACTTCAAAAGTAGAGGATATACACCAGGAAGAAACCCTAGAATAAGAAGAAATGAGTCCGACCATATCATGTAATGCATTGGCAGGAATTACCACTCCTCAAACTCTCAAGATAGAAGGACATATCAAGAAGAAAAAGGTAATAGCGTTGATTGATTCAGGTAGTACCCATAATTTTATTCATTGTAAGGTAGCCAAGGAATTGAATTGTTTCCTATACCCAGCACCAGAATGTCAAGTGATGGTTGCAAATGGAGGAATTATAAATTGCTCTGGAAAATGCCATAATATCAAGCTAACCATGGGGGAATATGTATTGACTAGTCCAATGCTTGCCATTCCTATGGGAGGTGCTGATGTTGTACTAGGAGTACAATGGTTACAATCTTTGGGGACGGTAGCTTTTCATTTTCAAGAACTTTTCTTGAAATTTTTTTCAGAAGGAAAGGAAGTTGAATTACGGGGTATTGCGGGGAAGCCAGGAAGGATAATAAGCTCTAATGTCATGACAAAGCTTCTAAAGAAAGAACAGCGAGGCGTAATTGCACAACTATGCTCACTAGAAGTTCCAACATCAAAATCATCTATTTCTGCAGATCTCCAACAAGTCTTGGACAATCATTCCAAGGTGTTTGAAACTCCCAAAGGACTCCCACCTATTCGTGATCATGATCATGCTATTCATTTGATTCCACGAAGTGTTCCTCCAAACATCAGGCCTTATAGATATCCTTACTTCCAAAAGAGTGAAATTGAACGTATGATCGCAGAAATGTTAGAGGCGGGTATAATTCAACCTAGTCAAAGTTCTTTCTCTGCTCCTGTAGTATTGGTACACAAGAAGGATGGATCATGGCGAATGTGTCCAGATTATAGGGAGCTCAATAAGCTCACCATTAAAGATAAATTTCCAATTCCTGTGATTGATGAATTATTGGATGAATTACATGGAGCAATTTATTTTACCAAGTTGGATCTTCGTTCAGGATATCATCAAATTAGAATGAAGACTGAAGATATTCCAAAAACAACATTTCGAACTCATGAGGATCATTATGAATTTTTGGTCATGCATTTTGGCCTTACCAATGCACCTTCTACATTTCAAGGGTTGATGAATTCCATTTTCAAACCATTCCTTAGAAAATTTGTGCTAATATTTTTTGATGATATACTAATATACAGCAGGTCTTGGAAGGATCATGTTCTACATGTGGACAGGGTGCTAAAACTATTAGAGGAGAAACAATTATATGCAAAAAAATCCAAATGTTTCTTTGGAGTACAAGAGGTGGAATATCTGGGTCACATTGTATCTCACAAGGGTGTTAAGGTAGACCCTAAAAAAATTAAAGCCATTAAGGAATGGAAAGTCCCCACAACCATAAAGCAGTTGCGCGAATTTCTCGGGTTAACAAGTTATTATCGCAAGTTTGTTAAGAATTATGGGAGAATAGCAGCACGTCTAACAACATTATTGAAGAAAGATGTGTTTTCATGGACTCCTGAAGCAACTAAGGCCTTTGAACATCTTAAAGAGGCAATGTGCCTAACACCAGTCTTAGCTACGCCAGACTTGACAAAAACCTTTATTGTGGAATGTGATGCCTCAGGAAATGGAATTGGTCGTGTTTTAATGCAAGAAGGAAGATCCATTTCTTTTGAAAGTCGTTCAATCAAAGGAAATTATTTACAAAAGGCTATTTATGAGAAGGAAATGTCGGCAATACTACATGCACTATAGAAATGGAGACCTTACCTAATGGGAAGACACTTCAAGGTAAAAACTAATCATGATAGTCTTAAACGCTTTTTGGAACAAAGACTATCTTCAGAAGAGCAACAAAAATGGGTCACGAAGATGTTGGGTTATGACTTTGAAATCGTCTAAAAAAAAGGGAAGCTAAATGTTGTTGCAGATGCACTCTCAAGAAATGATGAAGAGGTGGAAGCATTGCTTTATGCCATTTCAATTATCCAACCAGATTGGATAACTGAAGCAAAGGATGAATGGAAGAAGGAGGAAGAAGTTTGGAATCTCATTCAAAAGTTGCAGCAAGATCCTAGTACATCTAATATATTTAGTTGGAAAAATGATTCCTTATGGTACAAAGATCGCTTTTATATTTGCACGAATTCCCAACTAAAACAAAAGATTCTTTTGGAATTGCACACTTCTCCTTTAGGAGGACACTCGGGATTTTTAAAAACTTACCACAAGGTGAAGAAATAATTTTTTTGGGATGGCCTTAAATCTAATATTCAAAATTTTTTGGCAGAATGTTTGGTTTTTCAGCAAAATAAAGTGGAGACAATTAAGACCCCGGGACTTCTACCACCTTTATCCATTCCAAGTCAATGTTGGGAGGAGATTTCAATGGATATTATCATAGGTTTACCTAAGTCCAAAGGAAGGAGTGTCATCATGGTGGTAGTTGATAGACTTACCAAGTATGCACACTTTTGTGCATTATCTCATCCATTTAAAGAAAGTACAGTTGCTACTACATTTATGGAAACAATTCAAAAGCTACATGGAAACTTGAAGATTATTGTAAGTGACAGAGATCCCTTTTTTACAGGAAATTTTTGGATGGAATTATTTTCTTGTTTGGGTATTCAACTTGCTCATAGCTCATCTTATCATCCTCAATCCGATGGTCAAACAGAGATAGTGAATAAATGTTTGGATGGATATCTTCATTGTTTTGTATCTGATAAGCAAGCACAATGGGTCAAGTGGTTACCTCTGGCTGAATAGTGGTATAACACTTCCTTCCATATTGCAGCAAAAATGACCCCATTTATGGCACTTTATGGATATCATCCACCATCCATCACATCTTATTTAAGGGAAAATTCTAGGGTTCAAGCAGTGGATGATCACATCGACCATCAATAAGAAGTTCTCCAACTCTTAAAGGATAACCTAAATTTGGCACAAAATCGAATGAAACAACAAGCAGATCAACATCGGAGTGAGAGAAGTTTTGATGTGGGAGACTGGGTATTTTTATGGCTATAACCATATAAACAAATGTCCCTCACCTCAAGCAAGCTAAGAAGGATAATAAATTATCACCAAAATACTATTGTCCTTACAAGGTTTTGCAAAATATTGGTACTATGGCATACAAATTGGAGCTTCATGCTTCTTTGCAAGTGCATCTAGTTTTCCATGTTTCATGCTTAAAAAAGGCTATAGGGGACAAACTTCCAGTTCAAACAATATTGCCATAACTTGATGAGGAATGAAAAACCATATTGGAACCTGAAGCAGTCACGGAAACAAGAACTTGACAACTATGAAATCGATCAATTTCAGAGTATCTCATCAAATGGAAGAACTTACCCACGGAAGATTCTACATGGGAGGATGAGAATTTTATACAAAAGCACCCGGAGATACTCAAGCATTGAGGACAACACGTTTTTGAAGGAGAGGAGCATGTTCTGTCCTTATATTACTAGTATAGTCCCTTATTGTTGTTAGTGTAACCCCCTTATTGTTATTGTTGTACCCCTGTAACCCCCATATTGTTATTATTGTGCCCCTAAATTATTATTGTTAGGCCGGCTAGGATTACATTGTGGCACCACGGACTCTTATATATAGAAAGGAGGTTTTTTCATTTGTATCATCCAAGAATTTTTCATTCATGTATTGTATTGGAGGTTGTCCCCTTGAAGTGGCTTATTTCTAAGGTGTTTATATCTCTTTTCTTCTCTTTTTGGAGCTGGTTTCAAAACACTTATTTAGACATGTTTTGGTTGTAATATCACAAAGAGAGTCCTCTCTGATTTGGTAGGGCTAGCTACCAAAACCCGAGTGGTTTGAGGTTACCTCCGTCGGTTTTCATTCTCAGCCTTGGAACACTGTGGAGGATAACAATAGGTAGCTGGTAATACATGTGGTTCCTTCCTCCAAATGGTCAACACTTTGGATCTTAGTATCTTGAAGATGTTAGCATCTTCGTCTAAGAATAGAGACATAATCTATTGTATACTTTTTTTAACATAATCTAAATAATTTGATGTAATTTTGGTGTAAAATCTTTGGAGCAACTGAAAGGTCAACTCGTCACATTCCAGATTCATCATGAATGTTCCAAAGTTGAACTCTGCCATGAGTTTTAAAATATTGCACCCCTTCTGATACGTAGGAAGTATGATGTTGTTCAACCCCTGAAGGGCTTCTACTATCAACTGCAATACCTCCCTCGTGAGATCATTATTGTAAGGCAATAGTGATGATGTTAAAGCCATGATCCTGCTGAGACAAGAAGCAACTGTGAGCCTGACTTATTCACAAGGATGTTCCCAAAATATGGGTTGCATTAACACAAGTGTGAATGGCTTCAGAGCCCAACTAAGTTTCTTCCATTCTAGTTGCCCCACCTTGGACAAACATGTATATAATTCCTCCAACTTATGAAGTTCTATATCTGAATTTGTTTGTTGTAATTCTGATCCAAATTTGTGGGGAATTTTTGGTCCAATTTATGGAAGATGATGGAGACCAAGTTGAAGAAGAGTACTGCTTTCCATCTGCAAACAGATGGCCAAACAGAGGTAGTGAACAGAACCATTGTACATCTTTTGAGAGGTTATTGCAGCAATCATCCCAAGCTTTGGGATGAGCATTTGCATTACATTTAGCGTGCTTACAACTGGGCCAAGCACTCTTCTACAAATACTTCACCTTTTGAAGCTTGTTTTGGGTATTTTCCTAAGTCACCTTTAGATTTTATTCTTGAGAAGGATGTGGCCATTGATGGTCATAGTGACATTGAAAAATATCACATGTTCATTGAAACAATTCAGCTCATACATCATCAAGTTCAAGAACATCTTGAAAAAAGTCAAGGCAAGTACAAAGAGAGGCATGATAAGCACAAAATTGATCATAAGTTTCAAGAAGGGGATGAGATATGGTTGCATATTAGTAAGGAAAAAATGCAAGGAGAAGGTAAAAATCTGAAGTCTATTCATTATGGTCCATTCAAGATCCTTAAGAAAGTTGGAAATAATGATTTTCAATTAGATTTTCCTTCATACATGCAAATGTATTCCGTTGTGAATGTGGAAAATTTACGTTTGTATGAACCTCCTTTAATTGCTGATATTGAAAGTGACATTCAGTTGCCATCCATAGAGGATTTCTCGCTAGAATTTTTGGATGAATTGAAAGAGGATGCTATCCTTGACAGAAGGACACACACTTCAAGGAGGGGAAAAGTTGATTATGTTCGGGTTGGTCTTAAAGGCAGCAAACCGAGTAAGGAAAAATGGATTGAGGTGGAAAGGGTGAGGGACCTGTACCATCATCTTCTTAATAGGTAATTGAAGGCTTTTGGGGTCCAAAATCTTCCCAATGGGGAGGTGTGCTCAGGTGATCATGTCCTAAGTGAAAAAAATGCTCAAATTTGGAACTTCTCTGAATTGGTAATAAATTGATTGAACAGATAGTGTTTGTCATTACGATCCTAACGCCGTGAATTTCACTCAAATCCGATGCCGGATGTGGAAGATATTCAAGTTTTAATTTTTCCCAGTAACCTTCAAAACAACACTTTGGAATTCAAAAATGGCATATTCAGAAAATTATTTTCTATGGCAAAATTTCATTTTTTATTAAAAAAATGGAGGGCTTATCAGAGGGTGCCACGTGGCCTGCCTGGAGGCTGCCACGTGACCCCAGGCCTCAAGGTTCAATCTTTAAAAAATTTGATGTTGAAATTTTTTTGGTTCATTCGACCCGACCCGACTCGGATGGGCACGGGTCACCCATGGGTGGTGTCGACCCGTGAACATGGGCGGATGGGCGTGCAGGATCTACCCGCGGGTCGGAGCTGAACGAAACCCCGGGTCAGCACTATACGAAGGACCATGAACGGAGCAGAGTTTGTGTTAAATGTGAACTGGTTAGTGTTGAGCAGTGAATGTGTCGAGTGAGTAGTGAACGAGGATGTGTCAACTCTGAACGAGCAGGTGTGCAAATGGTCAAACATGAACAAAATGGGTCACACAATAATAGTTGGGCGGAGAAAAGGGGGCCAGCCCCTAAGGGCCTGCCCCCTCTACATAGAACCATGGTTCGTAACCTCAGGCCATCCACTGGCGGTTAACACAAACCCTGGCCGTTACGTCAATGCGGTCACATGTCTCAGCGGAGTTTAAGCATGGAGTTAAATGCCACGGTTTCAACTTATGGTTTGTTAACGGTAAACACTCTGACAGTTACGGTTTGCATGTGACCGTCGTAATCTTAACATTTATTGCCTATTTCACTGTGTGGCTAAACTGGAGTGGAGCCCCCAAATCTAGTAGTAATTTCTATTTTGGTGGAGTTAACTCCAGTGCTCCCAAGTTTGGTGGAAGGTTTTTAGGCCAAACTGGAAAAAACTACTTTTGGACATAACTTTCACATTACTGAACCTTTTGGAGCGATTTTTTTTTTGATTTCGAGTATTCTCAGCATTTTGGAGCCATCGGAATAGGTTCCAGAGCCATCAAAGGTGTCTTTCAGCCATTTATACTTTAGAGAAGCTTGGGAAGCCATCAAGGCCTTGAGGGAAACGGAGCTGCATTGGACTACACTTCACTGTTTTAGGTGAAATCAGAGTCATTCTTAGCTTCTTTTTCTATTCTGAATCCATTTTCACAGCTGGTTTGGTCTGTTTAGACCTTTTTCTCACTATATTACCAATTTGAGCATCATAATATATCAAGGACATGCCCATTAGGAGCCTTGGACCCGGCAGATGTAGCCCAAGAGGGGTGAACTGCCTCATCATGTTGTTGTGTGTTTATGGTGAAGTTATTCTGTTGTGTTATTCAGATTAAAGTTGTTAAACAGTAAATTAAAACAACACTCCCTCACCACAAATTTCATAAAAAGTTAACAAAAACACTTTGTTTCACTTGCAAGACTATCCAAACACTTTGCACACTTAAGTTAATGGAAATGAATACTTTGAACAGCAAAACAAATACTTTCATTCTCAGATCAATTGGTATTAGAGCACTGGTTTAGAGCCATAGAAGCTATAGTTTTTACTCAGCATTTGTTTTGTGCAAATATTAAGTCATTTGTTTGCAAGTTTTGATGCTGACTAGGTTAAAACTTAAGAGAGGTGAAGGAAACTTGGTTAGTGCACAAACTAATCCACAACCAAGAAAGGTCAGAGAACCACCTCCAAGAGCCCTAGAAGTGGCTACAAGCATGTCTTCGAGAGAAGGAGAAGCTCCTGAAGAGATGGATCCCAAGGAAGAAGAAAGGCTATTTCGGAAAGCTTTCTTGGATATGACTAAAATGGTAAGGATCCTCTATCAAGAAAGAAATGATAGGATTGCTGGAGAAGGGTCTAAAAACCAAAAAGAAGGAGAGGATTCATCAGGAGGAAATAAGGGTAATGATCAATCAAATAAAGGGAATGGAGGAAATGCTGATCCACCATCTCCATCGTCATCCTCTTCCTCGACATCGTCTTCCTCGACTTTGGTAAATCAGTCACATAAGTCGAAAACCACTGGTAAAAATCCTTTTTTAAAGCTTGATGTCAAATTTGAATTGCCAATGTTTAACGGTGAAGTTAATGCAGAGAAATTAGATAATTGGATCATACAATTGGAAGTCTATTTAAGGATTCAAAATATGCATGATGACGACACCAAAATACAACTAGCCTCACTAAGGATGGATGGAGCAGCTTTGGTATGGTGGGAAGCCAAGACCAAGGATGAAATCAAGAAACATGGTAAGATTACTCTATCATGGACTGAATTTATTACTGCAATCAAGAAACAATTTTATTCTCTTGCTCATCTTCAAAAGGCTATAATGAATTGGCAAAACATTATATAGCTTAAGGGACAGAATGTGCAAGACTATACCCAAAAATTTAGGAGAAGAGCACTCTTATTAGGGGTAGACTTACAAAGTCAAGATACTTTGCTGAAGTATATAGGTGGATTGCACAGTTACCTTAAACACACTATCCTTATGTTTAATCCTACTAGTCTAGACGAAGTTTGTGTACAAGCTACTCATTTAGAGGCTAGAGGGAAAAACACTTTTGATGAGGGTAGAAACAAGCCTTTCAAAGGGAAGAACAAAGATAAAACCTTTAAGGGAAAAGGTAAAAAGAATGCATCTATCAAACAAGAGGGTGAAAAGGTAATTTGTAAACATTGTTCAAGAGAGGGCCATGAAGAGAAAAACTATTGGAAATTACATCCTAAAAAAAGAAACCAGTTTAACAAAAACAAGGGAAAGAAGAAAACTCTAGCTACTACAACTACACCTCAAGATTTAGGTGATGATTCAGGGGATGAAACCAAAATTGCAGCCATGGGTTTGAAAAGTATGAAGGGAAAGGAAACTGAAACCAAAGCAAGCACTAGTACTTCAAACTGTCATGTACAAGCTCCTAATGAGGAAGAAAGAATTGAATTGTTCCATGTGAGGGTAGTCTCAAAACATACTAAAATTGACACACTGTTTGACAGTGGGTCACAAGAAAATATCATATCAAAAGACTTGGTCAAACAGCTAAAACTTGAGACCATTCCACATCCAAAGCCTTATCCACTTGGGTGGATATGCAAGGATTCAAACTTACAAGTCTCAAGAAAGTGCATATTGCGATTCGCCATAACTGCACACTTTATTGACACAATTGAACTTGATGTGGTGCCGCTTGATATATCAGGAATTGTTTTTGGGAAGTCCTTACTTATTTGATAGGAAAGTAATATTCCATCGCCATGAAAACAAATATCATCTCTTTAAAGATGGCAAGGAGTTCATTGTCAGAGCACATCGCAAGAAGACAAATATAGCGATGGTAAATGCGGGACAGGTAAAAAGGCTAGTCAATTCTAGCAAGCGTTTTTTACTTCTTATGGTTAATCCCAAGGTTGATATGAATCATGAGTCATTTGAAAATTGTGATTCCAAGATTAAATCAGATTTATATGATGTAGTTGATGCACAGCATGAGATGTTTCAGGAATTGACAGGTTTACCTCCTAAAAGGGAGATTCAGCATGAGATCTGTTTACATCAATATTGTCCTCTTCCTAACATCGACATGTACCACTTGTCTATCATGGAGAATGCTGAAATAAAGACGCCATGTGGGTCACCAATAGTGTTGATTCCAATGAAAGATGGAACTTAGCGCATGTGTGTGGACTTTCGGGCATTGAACAAAATAATGGTAAAGAATCGTTACCCACTTCCAAGAATAGATGATTTGTTGGATCAGCTAAAAGATGCTAAATATTTCACTAAGACTTATGTAGTGGTTATCATCAAGTTAGAATTGCAAAAAGTGACATTTGGAAGACAACATTTAAAACCAAACAGGGACTCTTTGAGTGGCTTGTTATGTCGTTTGGTTTATGCAATGCACCTGCAACTTTCATGCGAGTAATGGATGATGTCTTACGTCCTTTTCTTGATGATTTCGTTATTGTATACTTAGATGACATCTTAATTTTCAGCAAAACTAGAGAAGATCATGTCATGCATGTTGAGAAAGTACTTGATGTTTTGAAGAAAAATCAGTTATTTCTTAAAATGTCAAAGTGTGAATTTGGAAAGACTTCTTTGGTTTATTTGGGACACATAGTAGGAGGAGGCGCTTTGAGAATTGATCCTTCCAAAGTAGAAGCAATTGTGAATTGACCTACTCCCAAATCCATTACATAGGTAAGAAGTTTTTGGGTGCAGCTCAGTATTGGAGGAAGTTTATTTCTAACTTCTCTGCCATAGCAGCTCCTATGCATGCAGTGACTAGTGTGAAGCGTGCTTTCCAATGGGGAGGCAAGAAATAGAAAGCTTTTGAGTCTTTGAAAGAGAAGATAAGTTCAGCTCCAGTTCTTGCTTTACCGGACTTGAGACAGCCATTCGAGATTCAGACAGATGCAAGCGATTACGCCATGGGTGCAGTTCTCTTACAGCATGGTAACCCTGTTGCATTTCATTCTGAGACATTTAATGGTGTTGTTGTGAATTATACTACATATGATAAAGAGTTGTATGCGTTGGTAAAAAGTGTCAAAAAATGGAAACACTATATGATGGGCAAAGAAACAATTGTTCATACCGACCATCGGCCTTTACAGTACTTGCAATCGCAAAGTAAATTGCAGCAGTCACGACATTTCAGATGGATGGGCTTCCTACAACAATTTCACTTGATAATAAGGTACAAGAAAGGTATTTACAACAAGGTTGCTGATATGCTTTCAAGGCCTATTATTAGTGCTAGTACTTTGCTTAAGAATGATTCTATTGTACATGAGAGCTACATAGAACAGTATGCATCAGATGTTGATTTTAAGGATGTGTATGCTAACTTGAGTGAAAGGAATCATGTTGAGGAGAATGATTATCATTTGCATAATAATTCGCTGTTTCATAAGGGCAATTTATGTATACCATAGGGGGAGAGACTAAGCATCATAAGAGAGGCTCATTCTTCTCTCATAGCTGGACATTTCGGGGTAAGAAAAACAGTGGCACATTTACAGAGGTATTGTTATTGGCCTCACATGGTAGATAGTATATCACGTTTCATTAGAGATTGTTCATTATGTGCTACAAGCAAGCCTAGCAATAGGAAGCTTGGTTTATATATGCCATTGCCGGTACCTTCTATACCATGGGAAAGTGTTTCTATGGATATTGTTGGAGGGTTACCATTATCTATAAAGCAACATGGTTATCTTTATGTAGTAGTTGATTATTTCAGCAACATGTGTATTCTTATGCCATGTAAGAAATCTATAACTGCTGAACAAACTGCTGATTTGTATTTTCAACATGTATGGGTTCTTTATGGCTTGCCTACTTCTATTGTTAGTCACAGGGATTCCAGATTTGTGGGGAATTTTTGGTCCAATTTATGGAAGATGATGGACACCAAGTTGAAGAAGAGTACTGCTTCCATCTGCAAATAGATGGCCAAATAGAGGTAGTGAACAGAACCATTGTAAATATTTTGAGAGGTTATTGCAGCAAGCATCCCAAGCTTTTGGATGAGCATTTGCATGACATTTAGCATGCTTACAACCGGGCCAAGCACTCTTCTACAAATACTTCACCTTTTGAAGCTTGTTTTGGGTATTTGCCTAAGTCACCTTTAGATTTTATTCTTGAGAAGGATGTGGCCATTGATGGTCATAGTGACATTGACAAAGCTCGCATGTTCATTGAAATAATTTAGCTCATACATCAGCAAGTTCAAGAACAGCTTGAAAAAAGTCAAGGCAAGTACAACGAGAGGCATGATAAGCACAGAATTGATCATAAGTTTCAAGAAGGGGATGAGGTATGGTTTCATATTAGTAAGGAAACAATGCAAGGATAAGGTAAAAAGTTGAAGCCTATTCGTTATGGTCCATTCAAGATCCTTAAGAAAGTTGGAAATAATGTTGTTCAATTAGATTTGTCTTCATACATGCAAATGTATTTCATTGTGAATGTGGAAAATTTATGTTTGTATGAACCTCCTTTAATTGCTGATATTGAAAGTGACATTCAGTTGCCATCCATAGAGGATTTCTTGCCAGAATTTTTGGATGAATTGAAAGAGGATGCTATCCTTGACAGAAGGACACGCACTTCAAGGAGGGGAAATGTTGATTATGTTCAGGTTGGTCTTAAAGGCAGCAAACCAAGTAAGGAAAAGTGGATTAAGGTGGAAAAGGTGAGGGACCTGTACCCTCATATTCTTAATAGGTAATTGAAGGCTTTTGGGGTCCAAAAACTTCCCAATGGGGAGGTGTGCTCAGGTGATCATGTCCTAAGTGAAAAAAATTCTCAAATTTGGAACTGCTCAAAACTGGTAAGAAATTGATCGACCGGATATTGTTCGTCATTACGATCCTAATGCCACGAACGTCACTCAAATCCGATGTCGGATGTGGAAGATATTCAAGTTTTAATTTTTCCCAGTAACCTTCAAAACAACACTTTGGAATTCAAAAATGGCATATTCAGAAAATTATTTTCTATGGCAAAATTTCATTTTTTATTAAAAAAATGGAGGGCCTATCAGAGGGTGCCACGTGGCCCCAGTCCTCAAGGTTCAATCTTTAAAAAAAATTATGTTGAAATTTTTTTGGTTCATTCGACCTGACCCGACCCGAATGGGCACGAGTCACCCACGGGTGGTGTCGACCAATGAACGTGGGCGGATGGGCGTGCAGGATCTACCCGCGGGTCGGAGCTAAACGGAACCCCGGGTCAGCACTGCACGAAGGACCGTGAACGGAGCGGAGTTTGTGTTAAACGTGAACTGGTCAGTGTTGAGCAGTGAACGTGTCGGGTGAGCAGTGAATGAGGATGTGTCAGCTCTGAACGAGCGAGTGTGCAAATGGTCAGACGTGAACGAAATGGGTCACACAATAACGGTTGGGCGGAGAAAAGGGGGCCAGCCCCCTCTACATAGAACCATGGTTCGGAACCTCAGGCCATCCACTCGCAGTTAACACAAACCCCGACCGTTATGGCAATGCGGTCACATGTCTTGGCGGAGTTTAAGCTTGGAGTTAAATGCCACGGTTTCAACTTATGGTTTGTTAACGGTAAACACTCCGACGGTTACAGTTTGCATGTGACCGCCATAATCTTAACATTTATTTCCTATTTGACCGCGCTGTTAAACAGGAGCGGAGCCCCCAAATCCGGTGGTAATTTCTATTTTGGTGGAGTTAACTACAGTCCTCCCAAGTTTGGTGGAGGGTTTTTAAGCCAAACTGGACAAAACTTCTTTTGGACATAACTTTCACATTAATGAACCTTTTGGAGCGAATTTTTTTTTGATTTCGAGTATTCTTAGCATTCGGGAGCCATTGGAATAGGTTGTAGAGCCATCAAATGTGTCTTTTAGCCATTTACACTTCAGAGAAGCTTGGGAAGCCATCAGGGCCTTGAGGGAAACGAAGCTGCATTGACTACACTTTACTATTTTAGGTGAAATAAGAGTCATTCTTAGCTTCTTTTTCTGTTATGAATCCATTTTCACAGCTGGTTTGGTCTGTTTAGACCTTTTTCTCACTGTATTACCAATTTGAGCATCATAATATATCAAGGACATACCCATTGGGAGCCTTGGACTCGACAAACGTAGCCCAGGAGGGGTGAACTGCCTCATCATGTTGCTGTGTGTTTATGGTGAAGTTATTTTGCTGTGTTATTCAGATTAAAGTTGTTAAACAGTAAATTAAAACAACACTCCCTCACCACAAATTTCATAAATAGTTAACAAAAACACTTTGTTTCACTTGCAAGACTATCCAAACACTTTGCATACTTTAGTTAATGGAAATGAATACTTTGAACAGCAAAACAAATACTTTCATTTTCAGATCACTTATTCACAAGGATGTTCCCAAAGGGTTGCATTAACACAAGCGTGAATGGCTTCAGAGCCCAACTAAGTTTCTTCCATTCTAGTTGCCCCACCTTGGACAAACATGTATATAATTCCTCCAACTTATGAAGTTCTATATCTAAATTTGTTCATTGTAATTATGATCCAAATGTGAAGAGCTTAATCCCTCTTCTCTATCATTCCTTCACTTTTCATGGGTGCTTCGACTGCAAAATGATATAGACTCGTTTCAAAAATGGTATGTTTCTTTTACCATCATTTTGATCTAAGGAGGTATTGTTGCGTAAAAGACCATATATCCTCTCTAGTTCATCAAGGATTTTCTAGTTGTTCTCCAAGATATCTTCAAGGCTATCCATATTTTCTCAAAGTAAGAAAATATGCAGGAATACATTAATTCTTCAATCATGCATTCCTAAATATTTTATTCAAATTTGACCCAAAAATACTATAGCCACAAATTTGGAAATGATCCACCCTCCATCCACTTCTTTCTCCTATTTTTTGAATACCACAACAATATTAACTACTTGCCATACCTATACTGTCCTCTCTTTTTTTTAAAACTATATAACCAAATTTCTTGCATTAGTACAACCTAACTAATTGTTTCACCCTTGACATCATGATAAAGGAAGTTCTTACCACTTTGGACCTGTTCCATGGTTGACTGCTTTCAACTTCCCTACGACAACGGCCTGAGACCTCGACCTTCGAGCTCCGATGCGGCCACACCCAAAAATAATTTTTTGAAGCGATTTATTTTGGCCTTTACAAATGTCCTCAATGATGCCTCCCTGTAGAACTGAAAGTGGCTTATGCTCTGTATAAGTCTGGTTGAAATCACCTCTTGTTCTTGTCTCCACAAAGCTGGCTATGTTGCTAGAATAGATTATGGTCGCTCTGGAATGTGGGTTAATAAATACAATGATCTTGACCCTCTCGCGGCCTCACTCCTTCAAACAACCTGCTCGATTCCTCGAGACCTTTCGACTCTTTGTTTTTCCTCCACGATACACAAGGTGATGTTTATAACTCGGATATCACCATCAATATTTATTAACTAGTGTATGGCTTGCTGTCCCTGCTGTGATTCCCGTCTACATTCTGCGTGGACAACCAAGGTTTGAAAATATTATGCAACAACCGGTGACTATGGGCTTAGCTTCCTGCAATCGACTAGTGATTTTCGCCGGACATGTGGATACCCTTATATCATACAGCGATGAATGGCCCAGGTTCGCAAGTGGCCCCACACTGTATGCGACTTTGACTCGTGGCATGTTGACTGAATTCAATGGATCGTCCCTTGGGTTGTTATCTAAAGCAACTCACGGTGGATAAGAAGATGGGCTGGGCTACAATATGACCCAACACTACTGCAAATGGCACCGCAGGCTCCCTTTTTGGTCGATCCTATTCAAAGTTGGGAACTTTGACTTTATTACCTTTATTTAAATACCAGTCTGTGTGCAAGGAAATGATGTGGACCCTCAGTTACTGGAAATGCGTGAGTCAGCGTTCGCATACATGATTTTTTATGCACATTGGTTGACTTAACTGGTTTCCACCGATGAGTCTATCCTATGTATTGCTCAAACTGGATAATCGAGTTGTACTCATGTGAGTAGAAACATGCATGGATTTAAATCGAGTTCCCTCAAAGATGGCTCTCGCATGAAAACATAAATCGACTCCCTCCCTAATGTGCCTTAGCTGCTATGTAAAATTGTGCGACCAATGTACAGTCTTCCATGACAAACTGATCCTCCTCAGCGTAAGTGGGATCTGGTGCTCTTGACCACCAGCAGGAAATTCAATCTCTCTAAACGCAACAGATCATTCCTTGGATCGATCTAGCAACCATCCGACCTCCAATTTACCATTCCATGGACTTCAACAATGACGTGGCGCAAAGAATTAATGGGGTTTTCGGCTTCAATAAAATCATATAAATTCGATTGAAGAATTCTACCTCAGCATAATAATAATAATATCGGCTCCACAAATTCACGAACTTAATATCTACTCAAGGTGGACTTAATTTCTGAAATATAATAAACTCGACCCTAGAAGATGAATGTTATAATATTGAAATCACAGCTCCGCACTCGTTTATCCTAAAACCCTCAGAAAATGACCCACTTGAGCTCCTCACCAATTTATCTTCGTGCTCTAAAGTGACTTTATTCGCCATTCGACCCAGTCCTGGCATCGATCTCGGCTACACAAAAATGAATAGCATGCACAACAGTTTGGCCTTTGGCAATGATCTATGCCAACAAAGCACACCAAAATCCCCACGAGCGCCTCGTCACCTCTGCTGACAACCAATATTTTAACCCCCTGAAACCCTTCACATCAACTAAGTCACTTCCACAAAATCGATCAGATGGAGAAACAATCGAAGCAGCTGGGGCAATATCTGGTATCACCGAATTTGGGAAATGTCGGTTAGGATGAAAGAATTCTCAATTACGACAAAGATTCTCAATCGTGCAAACAAAAAATCTGAAATGTTGATAAACCTTAGGCTGGCAGGATGTTAAGCTCTAATACCACTGTAATATCAGGAATCTTAAAATTTTTGTCAAATCTAGCATATTAAGGTGTTATAAATAAAATATTTTCAATAAAATACTGAATAAAGAAGGGATCTAGAAGAATGTGTCCCTTATTTCAATTAATAGCATATTAAGGTGTTATAAATAAAATATTTTCAATAAAATACTGAATAAAGAAGGGATCTAGAAGAATGTGTCCCTTATTTCAATTAATATTTAGAAAATGAGACATGTCCAAAATACAAGTAAATAATGGAGCCCATGCCTCAGTATACAGCTGCTCAATGAACAAGAAAGTGAAAATATTGAAGCACAAATGTGAAACCTAGATGGATCCACCATCAAATCTCACCACGAGGTTGGATCAAGCTAGTACTGGCCACGCCAATTTCCCAACAAAACACAAATAGATAGACCAAGTTCAAGATGATTCCCTCTGTCTTGACCTTATCCCTTTTTGTAGGTTAGATGGACCTTATTTTATTATTTTCCTTCGAAAAGAAAAAGCATATACCATGGGCTAATACCACAATAAATACCATGGGTTGATTATGTCCATTTTGACCTTCTTAAAAAAGGAAATATTACATATTGGAAGCCTATCCCAATAATCCTACCCCTAACTAAACAGATTGTTTGTCCCTGGTGTCCAATTGGGATTAATCTATGTGTGTTAAGTCATTATTGTGTGGCTTGTTTCAAGTCTTGGCTTGGAGTTGTTAACCAAGCTCAAATTCTCTTAGGGTGTGCATGCATATGTGAAAAAAAAAATTCAGTGTATGAGTTGATTATGCATGTTTTATGATGCCATGTGCTACTATAAATAATTTGTTGAAAACTATAAATAATGTTGAGAATGGGCGGTAAAATAAACAATCAATTCAAGCACACAAACCCCAACCCAAAAAGGCAAGCAAGAAGCAAAGAAAGAGGCGATAATAAAGCTACTCAAAGACACACTTATGGCTTAAATATATAAGGTCAAGGGGGTTAGTATCTAAAGGCAACAATCTGTTGTAAATGATGTAGAAAATTAGCACAGAACAAAGGGTAAACAATTGGTAAAGGGAGGACAAATAGCTACAAACTGAAAGATACACACAGGGATCCTATGGAGGAAATCCAACACTAGATTCATAATGGAATAAAGTAGTGTAAGAAAGTGTCTAAAGGGATTGTTATAACCTACCAAAAAGATTGAAAAACAATGCCTGAAACTACTGCAAACTAGACTCTTCACTTTAGAAACACTTCACCTAAATGGTGGAGGTGTACTCTAAACCTTAGGGGGATTTTTCCTTCATCAATAAGAGTTTATAAGTCTATCTAGGCCTAGATGTGACATGGGAAAGATAAGAAACCCTCCCCAACACATAAGCAACATTCACGGAAAAAAATAAAAAATGCTGAAAAAAGTTTCTCAAAAAGGCAGAATGCAGATATTGACCTATAAAGTGCGTTGGAACACACACAAGGGGCTAAAAAGTGCATTGGGAAACATAAAAGAGCCTAAAATTTGGTTTTTGTTCTTGCAAATTTGACTCGGCAGGTCACACCCAAATTGTGTTGCCTTCTGCTTGGTTGGTACATGTGACCTACGAAAAGATGCAGAACCCCAACAAAAACGAAGAATTTTCCAAAATACAAAATGTTGAAAAATGTAACTAGGTTCGATCTTCATAAATACTTGTAATTATGAATTTATGTAATGACGAGACAAAGATAATAAAATATATTTTTTAATACTTGCCTCATGGGTTTCATGAGCAAGGATTTTTTATTATAGGTCAATGACTTCTTCTTGATGTCTTTAGGAGTTTTTCTTCTTATCATAAATATAATTTATATGTCATGTATATGAAGTAATGTTACACTTGTAAAGGGACAAATTGTATGCCCCAAGACCTTGTCAATATGGTACACAAAGTCAAATCCAATATGATGAAAAGATCTCCTTGAAGAAGTCAACCTACACTCAATTAGTCATGTCGGTCTAGGGATATGGAACAGTCCCTATATAAAGGATGGACTGTGACCTCATTAGCTCACCAAGAATTTAGATCAATTTCTGTAACCAAGTGTGAGTTAAGGACTACGGTTTGATGCGAGCAAGGAGACAAATCAACGAAGAATAAGGGCTCTCACACATCTATGTCTTGGGTTTAAATATATCGGATAACCTCTATGATAAGAATTTGAAGTTCAAGACTGTAATTAGATAATAAAATAGTGCGAGAAGAGAAGTCACCTCAGCAAATTATAACACTATGTTTGGGTCAAGAGAGCTTAAGGTTTATCATTATTTTAAGAGTCTAGACCTATCTCACATCCTTTAGGTATGTTGAGGACTACATCAATAAGGTACAAGTCTACAATACAATTCAAAAGAGGGTGATCAGGAAGGTTGCAAGGTGTGCCAGGGATCTCATTCTTGGGCTAATAGATTTCAGATATCTCATAATGATTAAGGATATACATTGCAGCTAGAAGGGAGATCCATGTCTAGGAGGCTGAGGCTAGAAGGGCAGAAAAGGAGATCATTGTTTAGGGCTAGGAACCGAGCTTTCCTAGCATTTGTGAAAGGCAGTGAAGAAAGGAGAGATCAGCTAGAGAAGCCAAGAAGATAAGTGAAAAAGGTCTTGGAGGCATAGTGGTGTCAAGGGTTTGTGTTGTGGTTATGGTACTCATCAATTGAAGATCTATAAGAACAATTACTTTCAAGTTTTCCTCTCCAAGAGGGAGAGGTTTTGGCCCAGGCTTGCTAGCCTAAATATTTGTGTCTCTTGTGCATTTGATAATTGACTTGATGAAGAACGTAATAATCTAATAAAGATAAGATCTAAGTGAAAGAAACATAACAAAATCACAAGTAATTATCATGAAAGAGAAATTTTAATAAAATCCCTAATTTCTCAACATGGTTGCAGAGCTAAGGTGTTGAAGCCAAGAAAGGGCTATTTGGAAAGAAGACTCACAAGGATCAAAATATCAAGGATTGGTTTTCAAGAAGACATCAAGGATAATAGAAGGATATACTTTGCAAATTCAATCTCTATATCTAAGAAGATATTCATTCATTCAAGAAGAAGCAGCTTGTAGGGAATTGGTGAAACCCTCAAGCCATCTCAAGAAGACCAAAGAACTTACTTGAAGGACTTATACATCAAGTTCCTTTCAAGAGGAAAAAGAAGATCAAGGAGGTGATCTTTTTCTTTCAAATAATATAAATATATCTCATGATTGAAGACAAGTCAACATTGTTGGATCCATCATCAAGCCATCCTTGATTATCATCATCATTAAGGATTTAAGGTGATCTACCTCTTTAAACCACTCTTGAAGAAGTCTATCTAAGAGGTATATCTTTCTACTATCTACATCATCAACAACAAGGAATCTGGTAGAAGAAGAAAAGCATCTACTCAAGTAAGTATCTTTATGACTTCATCTGAATCTGTCAAAATGTATTTTTGCAAAGAAAGCAATAGATTGGTTGGGGTTTCAAACTCTCTTGCATGAAATAAAAGGACAAATCTAAATCTTATTGAGAATGAAATCATAGACTATATCAAAGGGTCGACAACTAGACATTCAAAATAAGATACTCAAGCACATGCCAAATACATGAAGGGAGACATAGGAGTCCAAAGGATTATGATAGAATCCATAAAGGACTCTCTCATCCCCTATGTATCAAAACTAGAATCTTCAAAAGAAATATATGAAAAATTGGTGGAGCTATTCTCGGTCATTAGGGGAATTTTGAGGTCTAAAATGGGCCTCCTAACAAAATTGTACAACCAGAATAAACTTTATAAGAGCCAATAGGATTCAAGATGATGATGTCAACCATGTGGGATGATTCACCATTTTTGGAGTAAAAAAGTAAAAATATTAAAAAATAATAAAATAATTAGACTACTTTTTCAACTCGTATTTTAAACTTATCTCCCAAAGTTTTTGCTCAAATTTTTAGCGGGAGTACTCGTTCGATGCAAAATTTAATTCCTTATCCAAGGAGTACCCATTTTTTATACTTTTGATGGACTTTGCTACACGAAAAATGAGAAATACATGAAAAAACGTGATTGTAATCATGTATTTCTGATTTTTCATATAGCAAGGTCCATTGAAAGTATGGAACATGTGTACTCCTTGGATGATAAATAAAATTCTGCATCGAATGAGTGTTTCCGCTCAAAATTTTAGTAAATCCATAGGGAGATAAGTTAAAAATACAAATTGAAAATTTATTTTTTTCTTTTTTCCCTCTAAAATTTGATGACGTAATCTAATCTTATTTTATTATTTCTACTATTAATTTATAATTTCCTTAGGAGGCCCATTTTAGACCTCAAAATTCCCCTAATGGAATACTGTAGGGGAATCAATATCTCTGAGACAAAAACTATACAATTTGAAGTTGTCAAGAGAGGAAGGAATCGCTTCATATTTTAATAAGATTTCTGAAATACAATATCAACTACAGGAATTGGGAGAATTAATGTCTGGTAGAGAAATGACTACAGTAGTACTGAATTCTCTACCGGAGGGATGGGTAAACTTCACTTCAAATATCTATGGGAAGAAAGAAACAACACCATTCCAGGATCTATGCTCTCTATGAAATATAGAAGGGACTAGATTAAAAGTTAAAATTGATATAGGTTCAAATGAAGAAAATCAAGCATCTGTTGCCATGTCAAGAAGAAAGGGAATATTTGGTAAGTTTGGTCCTTAGAAGAAAAGGAGAAACATGGATAAGATATGATGATAAGGATGTAATGAACTTGGGCACTCTAATATATATTTTCCCAAATACAATAAGAAAAATAGGAAAAAGGAAGAAACCCATGTCGCCAGAGAAATGGAAGAACCTGATTCAAAGAAGCCTAAGAAATAAGAAGTGAGATATCTCTACTATGATTGAGATCATCTTCTTCTTTAAGAGGTATATGTCAGTTGTAAAATAGTATGTTAGGAATAATTTTATATTAGATAGATACATCACTTCATAATTGGCATCATGATGGAAGCATTGAAGGAGGAGCACTCATCACAAGAGGATGGTTGTAACACAAGTATGCTATGAGATAAGTGTCTCTTGGGAACCTCACTCAAAATAATAGTTATATAAAGAAGTCATCTAGATCAAGGCTCATCATTCATTAATCAATATGGAAATAGGTGCTAACATTTTGTAATGGAGTCCTCTTTGGATTCACTGGTTAGAAAGAAAGAAAAAATATTTCACCAAGAATTATAACTTGTAGAATTTTGGGATTATGATATGATGACATATTAATGAAGCAGATCAAGAGAATCAAACTTTTCATTCTAAGGAAATTTTTTCGCATGATGAATCAAAAGGAAAAGAGATGAGGAATATGTATATTTATGCTTACACTAGATGCTATGAAGTCATGTCATATGTTTGGAGGTAATATACTTCTATCTTCAGAAGTATGAACAAAAGGAAAACATAATTGCCTCCGATGCACAGGTTGCAAAATGGCATGAACCACACCAGATGAAATCAACATAATATGTCCTCATGAAATATAAGGTGGTTGTACATAATCAAGGAACTGCATATTGGAAGCTCTTGGGAATGAAATCAAATTGTGTGGAGAAAGAAAGGAAGAGATCATGAGAAGTACAACCATGATAAAAAGCAATCAACATCCAAGGAAGCCAAGAAGACATGACAAGAAAATCTCCTGGGAATATATGTAGACTTTGATAGAAGTCTGGAAACGATGGAGACCCTTGACAATACATATCTTTAGGAGTTTTTCCAATATGTACGAAGGATGTGGATGCCTAAAAAAAGATTTCATGATGAAAGATAATCACTAAGGTAATTTTTTTTTTAAGTATTCATATTCATAATTGAATAATATATGGATAAGCTTATGCAGTGCTACCAAAGGGAAGTATGTGTCTTCCACAGATTGAAAACCATATGGTAGGGTCAAAGATCCTTGGAAGAAATATGGTTCGAAGGAAAGCAACATAAAATGAAGCTAGACTAGATGGATCACTTCCAGATAAAAGACATGACCCATGGATGAAAGTGATGGATGATCCATGCCTTATGAAGAGATCCCAAAGATGAATACTCCTCAACAACGAATAAATTCATGAGATCGAAGGAAGGAGTTCTTCACGAGAAACTGGGTGTTCCACGATTGTTGTTGCAGGTCCTTGATTAAGAGGGACCCTGGTAATAATTTTCTTACTTGGAAGAAAATATTACTTGGTAATTCCTAATCCAAGAGGCAGCTTAGGTACATTCCTTGTATATTAATGAGTAAATTCCCTTATGGAATATGTCCTCCCTAGTTGAGAGGGAGAGATATACACGTCATTTTGGTCTTCACCTAAGAAGAAATAATGGAGGATTGGGTAATAATCTCAAATTTGATACTCTATGAGGATGTATTAAGGAATCTAAGATAAGAGTAGTCGTAGAGGACCGATATTCTTTGAGTTATGGGAATCCGAGATAAGAATAATCCTAGTGTACATACCCTAAGTGAACCTGGGTGGGGTATGATCCAAGAGAGACATTGATGTAGGTGTTTATTCATCATTGGTCTTGCCAACATTGGAGCTCAAATATCTCGTGGAGAGATGGATTTTTAGTCAAGGCCTTGCACTATTACAATTTTGGTTGATATGATGCTATAAATATGGGATTACCAATATGATTCTTCTTATGATATTCTTTAGATTGAGAGTGACCATGTACCATTATGAATACCTCCCTAGTTACGATGGAGTGTTGAAAAATGTAACTAGGTTTGGTCTTCATAATGACTTGTAATTATGAATTTATGTAATGAAGACACAAAGATAATAAAATGTATTTCTTAATACTTTCCTCATGGGTTTTATGAGCAGGGAGTTTTTATTATAGGTAGATGAATTCTTCTTGATGTATTTAGGGGTTTGTCATCTTGTCATAAATATAATTTATAAGTCATGTATATGAATTAATGTTACACTTGTAAAGGGACAAACTGTATGCTCCGAGACCTTGTTAATATGCTCCACAAAGTCGACTCAAATATGATGAAAATATCTCCTTGAAGAATTTGGCCTACACTCAGTTAGTCATGTCAGCCTAGGGCTATGGAATAGTCCTTATATAAAGGGTGGATTGTGGCCTCATTAGCTCACCTAGAATTCAGATCAAGTTCTGTAATCGAATGCGAGTTAAGGACTACGGTTTGTGTTGAGAAAGGATACAGACCATCAAAGAAGAAGGGCTCTCACACATCTATTGCTTCGGTCTAAATATCTCAGATAACCTTTGTGATAAGAATGTGAAGTTTAGGACTGTAATTAGATAGGAAAACAATGTGATAAGACAAGTCACATCAGCAAAGTATAACACTGTGTTTGGGTAAAGAGAGCTTAAGGGTTATCACTATTTGAAGAGTCTACACCTACCTCACATATTTCAGGTAGGTTGAGGACTACATAAGTAAGGTACAAGTCTGCAATACAATTTAGAAGAAGGTCACTAGGAAGGTTTAAAGGTGTGCAAGGGATATTGGCATTGGGCTAACAAATTTCGTATATATCATAAGGATTAAGGATATAAATTGAAGCTATAAGGGAGATCTCTATCTAGGAGGATGAGGCTAGAAGGGAAGAAAAGGATATCTTTGTTTAGGGATAGGAATCAAGCTTTCCTAGCACTGGTGCAAAGTAGTGCACAAAGGAGAGATCAGCTAGAGAAGCCAAGAAGAGCAGTGACAAGGGTCTTCGAGGAATATTGGTGTCAAGGGTCTGTGTCATGGTTATGGTACTCTTCAATTGAAGATCTATAAGAATAATTACTTTTAGGTTTTCCTCTCCAAGAGGGAGAGGTTTTGGCCCTGTCTTGTTAGCCTAAATATTTGTGTCTCTTGTGCATTTGATAATTGAATTGATGAAGAATGTAATAATCTAATTAAGATAAGATCTAAGTGAAAGACACATAATTAAATCACAAGTAGTTATCATGAAATAGAAATTTTAATAAAAGCCTTAATTTCTCAACATAAAAGTAGGTTTAAAAATAGAAATTGAGAGGCTAAAAAATAGCTAGAAAATACTGAAGAGGGATGAAATAACAGTCACCAAGGTTCTAAATTACTACACCAGCGGAGTCACCATTTTTTAGTATGAAAATTATTATTATGTGTACCAAAAATGCTTCACTAAAGTCATTGGTGACAAGTGACCCCAACTACAAAATGTAGTCGCTTTTATGCTTTAGATCTGCAATAAAATGTCATAAACCCTACAAGAAAATATCTAATGCATGCCCAAAACATATAATAGCAGTAAAGAAAAGTGAAATAACCCAGCAAAAGGACTTCAAATGAATAATATTTTATTAAAAACACCTAGTGAAGAAGATTTACAACATGGATCTTTAAATCCCCCTCCGTGGGATTGGACCTTTTGATGTACTTGTGTTTCAACGATATTATTCTTCTCTCTCAAATGTGCAGAAAACCCAAAAGAAGAATGGAACTCAAGTGGGAGCTCAAATGTTGTGAGATGATAATGGTGATGATGATAATGATCATGGTGAATAATGAATGGAAAAGCCTCTTATTTATAACAAAATATTGAGCTAAATTATGAATTGGAAAATAATAAAATATTATATACCAAATCGAAATCTAGTCGTTAGAAATATTTTATTGTATTTTTTGGAGAGGGAAAATATATTCAAAATGGTCAAACATATTTATTTAGAAATTGGTTGAACTAATTAACAAATAAGTGATTTATTAATTACTTTGTGAGAATTAAGAAAGTGTGAATTTGAAATAATTATCAAATAATGGTTTAACAATTATTCCAAAAATATGAATAAGGAATAATAAATAAATAGTGATTTATTTAATTATTCCAAAGTGATTTCGCTAAATGTAACAAAGAATAATTATCAAATAATGATTTAATAATTATTCCTAGAGAATATTAAATAAATGTTGATTTATTTAAATATTCTTATGATTTTTTTAAATTTTAATGAGAAATAATCTAGGAAAATTGGTTTACTAAAACATTTCCTATGGTGAAAGTGATTTTACTATGGTAAAATTAATCCTACTTGGTGTATTTCAATCCACCTAGTATGAAATGGCTAGGTGATATTTTTTGGGTGATAAAAAAGGTTTGTATAGCCATACACCTCTAAAATAACCAAGACTAAAAATGTACCAATCTCATTCTCTTAGAAGAGATCATACAAACACATTAAGATCCACGGTAGGTTTATGAAAATTTCACATCCAATGCAATAAATTTTACCATTTCATATTATAAATAGGCATCATATAGACCATAATGATGATTTAATATATGAACACATTAAATATACACATTTCCTAAGTCATTGAACATGATTTACATTATAGATTTGAAGTCCACAAGGGTACTTATGCGATCAACATCATCAATTTCTTGCAACTAATTAAGGGAGAGCTACATTCCATCCCCACCATAGGCATAGCCACATTGTATTCTTTCTTGCAAATGACCAACTCCAAGGCAGACCAAGAAGCCACGAGGGAAGTTATCACCCAACATTAGAGGGTGGAGTCAGGGAGGCCATTCTTCTTCATCAAGTCAAACACATAAGTTCTATTAAATTCCACTAATACTAACTGATTATCATGGAAATCCAGCATGGAGGATTTACTAAGAAGTAAATAATTATACCATATTACATTGGAAAAATAGAAATCCCTCACTAATGTTGATAATAAAGTAAATGTGACAATATGAATGATGATGCACACAAATTAATTAGAATGTCCATTTCTCCTAATTTACGATTTAATATTCAAAAAATTGATGACTTGGATGTAGCCTATGAAAATTTGGGAATGATATTTGGTGAACCTAATGTGATTGAATCTCTTTATCTTGAAAATTAGATCATGATGTAAAGTCCTATCGATTTCTTTTTTATTGAAGGTTATTTATTTACGTTCAAAACACATAATCTACTTAAATGTTATCAAGCCAATATAAAGGATGATAGATACATGTATGTTATTCTTTCCAAGATCAATACTACATAATTTATTTTGATGTGTTCTTTATGCAACTAGAGAAGCTATAGGGCATGCATATGAAGATCCTAATATTGAATTATTTTACGGCTCTATTACTACAAAGCAAGACAAATTATTGCATATTGGAGTGGTCAACATTTCAAGTGCATATAACAAGGCCTTAGTGGCTCAAAATAAAGATAAAAATAAGCATCCAAAGAAGCATCACCCTTGTAAAAACAAGAAAAACAACGGTCACTAACCTTCTCAGCTAGCTTCTACTCCCAATGGAAACAAAGGATCAAAATCAAAGAGAAGATTAATAAACATTGCATTTATTGTGCGAAAGATGGTCACTTGGAGTCTAAATGTTTTAATAAGATGGAGGCCTTAGAAGAAAAAATGAAGAAGCACAATGTCAATATTCACTTTACTTATTATAACATTTCTTCTCATGCATATGCACTTTCTTCTTTTGGTTTCTATCTCAATGTAACATCTACTTATTCTTCTAATGAGTGGCTTATTGATTCTATAATATCATAACAGATGGCTAAGGATAAATAAATTATTTCTATTTTAAATGATTTTAACACCATTAAAGTATTTGTTGGCGATGATATACCTCATAGTGTTTTAGGGTCTCGAAAATTTCAAGTAGATATTGGTCATTTCAATGACATATTATGTTTTGCAATTATTTCCTGCAACCTTATATTAGTATACCAAATCATTCATTCAGGTGAAGGGAAAACATTAGATTTTCACCCAACCAATTTGTAAACAAAGATTTTAAATATCCTAAGCATGTTCATGCCATTGAAATAGTTAATGATATTATTAGGTTGTACAAATTTGAAAACACTAGGTCATTATATTTTCCCCCAATTTTTAATGTTCATAGTGATAACTTTAGTAAACTATGGCATGATCTATTTGATCATCTAAACTATCACCCATTACAACAACTATGTAATCAAAATATGGTGACTATTCTTCCTCTCATCCCTTAATATATGGTGTTTTTACCACTTGTGTTATTGGTAAACATCATTACTACAGTTTTGAAAAGTGTGCATTTTGGCATTCCTTGGCCCTTTTGAAAATTGTTCATAATGATTTTTGTGGTCCATTCTATTCTCCTTTTTATTTTGGTAGAAGTACTTGGTTGCATTACAGATAATGTTTTTTTCCTTGATGTCAACCTCATGGTTTTGTCACATACTTTTATCACATTATGATTAAGTGCAGAATGATGTGGCTAGCTAGATATTAGATGGAGAATGTATAGGTGTTGCAAGAATCCTGATGGTTACAAAGGCACTACAGTGGTTTTTTGAAGTGTTGCAGAGGTTGAGGAAGAGTATTGGAAGCCTAGTCGGATGTAGTATTTGAAGCATATTGAAAAACATGAATTTTGTGAACCATATGCTACTTCTGTGAGAGAAAGTCACATATGTACGTAGGTATCAAGAACAAGAGTCACATACACAACCCCGCACATGGAAAATAAAAAACCATGAGCATTTTCCATGGTAACCTCCCAAGGTTTTGTGTCAGCAATGTCTATTTGATTTCGTTAAATATTTCCATCAACAATTACCAGGTATTTTACTATGTTATTTCCAATGAAAAGAGATTATAAAAGGAGAAGGATATCGATCAATTGAGTGTACATTTGATGGGTTATTCATTTTTCATATAATCTAGAACATGTGTGCACCAGGGCGCAATGAGGAGGCTCATATTGAGAGATCTGGAGATATATTTGAAAAATAATTGATATGCTTGTTTGTTTTGCTTATTGAAATTTTATTGGAGGGAAAATGAATTGGTTTATTAATTTTTTATGTATAGGACTCATTTGTAGATTGATTGCAAACAAGTGTGATTTTGTGTCTGTGCTTGATGAGTTTTTATGCAGAAGTTAATAACTATGATAATGATTTTGATGGTGTTGTTGGGATATATTTGACAGTGTATGTAGGATTGTGAGCGTAGAGGTTACAAAAATATATGATAGTATGTATGTAGATATTACTTTAAAAGTATGTGTATGCAGGGATAAATGGATGCATATATCAAAGTTACTTGTAGTAGCCTATTAATGATTCAATGAATGGAAACTAGATGATTTTCATGCTATTTGTATGCTAGTCTATTGTTGAGTTCATGATGATGCTAGTTGATGGAGATATTATTTTGAGATATGGTTGTGCTTGCTACAGAGAGAGTTTAATGAATAATTTTTTGAGATTTGTATACAATTTGTATTCCTTAATAACACGTACATATGTCAATTTTCTTCATAACATTGGTGTATGCTCTTTGATGTATGCAAGATCATTGTATTCAGGATTAGTGTGTTGGGATAGAATTTTTTGGTTGCTAATGCTATGAATTCATGTCTATATTATAGTTTGTTGCTTTTCATAAATATGATTTTCGTATATTTGTCTTGCAGAGTGTGTTTTGGCATTGATTGAGTTCATTGATTCTTAAAAATTCATGAGAATGATTCACGATGATTGTAATGTGATAGTTGTTGCTACATATTTACAGAAGAGTGTTTCTTTTCTTGATGAGGTCACTGTGATATATGGTTTGCTGCTAGGGCTGATGAAAATAATTTTTTGATATATGTACTCTATTTCTATGCATACAAAACACGTACATACATGGGTCCTCTTAATGAAAGTCACTTATATATTCTAATTTGAGTATGGAAAGAGCTTTGTATGAAAATTTTTTTTGCAGAGATTGTATGCAAGGTAGGGGACACAGGATTACAAATATGATGTGAATTATGTTGTTTTTTTATATTCAATTGAAAATGATGCTATTGTCCTCATGGTTTCCTATTGATGATGTTACTATTAGTTTGATGCTACAGTTATATTGCATAGTATGGTAATAGATGTGTAGAAGATCAGAATGTGTCAGTGTTGATTAGCTAGAGTTTGGCTTGGCATTGAATGAGTAAGAAGTGTTTGGCTTGGTTGATGAACAAAGAGTTTGGTTTTTTTACTTAGCTTTGTATATCAATGATTTGGTTGCATAGGGGTGGTTGGTATCTTGATATTCAGTTGAACATATTTGTTTGATCAATGTTTGGTTTCAGAGAGGTTATTGATGTTGGAAATATGATGCAGAGTGTTGTCCTTGATGGCAACCCACTGAATGAAGATGAAGACATGCGACTGTTGACATGTGTTGTCCTTGATGGCAATCCACCTGATGAAGTTATACTTGACTTGATGGACTTGGTAAATGATGTAAATCTGATGTGATATGATGTTTGTTGACAATATGATGCTAAGTGTTGTCCTTGAAAGGCAACCCACTTGATGAAGATGATGACAACTTACTTGATGAAGTTGTGTTTGATAGAATATGTCCTTGATGAAGGAAATCTGATGTATCTACAGTATTTACAGTAGGCAATGAAGAAAGGATTTCAGAATGTACTCAGAGAATGATGAAAAAGAGCATGTCTCTTGGTATACGCGGATTGGCCTAGGGTAAGTCGCGTATGCACGCGGAAAGGAACGTTACAAGTCGCGTATGGGCTAAAGCGCTCAAAAGTGCAAATCCAAGGGTAACCACCATGGTATTGACCCATAGTATTGGGTAATGATCCGCCTAATTGACCCCGTCCAGGTAGTTTTGGGCTTATGGTATTGTTTTGGTCCATGGTATTGAAAAAGGGGCTCATGGTATTGACAAAGGGTAATCATATATAAGGAGAAGAAATTCATTGTGCAAATCATGAGGTTGGGAGCAAGATGTCTGAGCTTGAATGAATACTTCTCTATGAAGTATATCTGTATGGAAAGGGTAAAGGATTGATGATAGATCTGAATCTATGAAGCACTTATGAAGAAATGATGAAGTGGGATCTTTAGATCTGAAATGTACTTGTATCTGCTAGATCTGTTTATGGAGTGATTAGATCTGAGATGAGGCGAGCATCTAGGCAAACATCTGTCTGAAGTAAAAGGGTAGATCTGAACTGAATATCTGATCTGAAGAAGTATGCTGCTCTGTAATGACTGAAGATCTATACGCTACTTCGCCGCGGAGGAAGCGCGTATATACGCAGCTTCGATGAAGTGAAAGCGCGTATGCGCACTAAAATATACACTGAGGTATACGCTGGTTTGTGTGGACGGAAGCGCGTATATACGCGATATCAGTGAAGGGAAAGCGCGTATGCAAACTAGGGTTTGCTGAAGCAAGGGGTATGAAATATCTGATCTATTCTGCTGTGTTTCTGCTATCTGATCTGTGTTGATATGTATCTGTTGGTGACGTATGTTTGTGCTTAAAATTATGGAAAGGGTCCAGTATGAAAATATGATGAAATGTGGCCTGCAAGTGGTGTTCTATTGAAGTTGTTGGATCCAGTGTGAAAATTGATGAAACGTGGTCCAAGGTAGTGCTGAGGGTTGTAGCCTTCAGTCAGGGGGTCGTAGCTCCCTTCCAGGTGAGGCTGGTAAACGAGATCGGGGGTCGTAGCTCCCTTCCAGGTGAGGCTGGTAAACGAGATCGGGGGGTCGTAGCTCCCTTCCAGGAGAGGCTGGTAAACGAGTCAGGGGGTTGGAGCTCCCTTCAAGGAGAGGCTGGTAAACGAGCGCAGGTGGGTGCCTGCGTGCTGGTCAAGTCTGCGCCAGCACATATGTTGTAAGATGTTTTCTCTATAATAAAATATTGAAGGATGAGCAACTGCAGCGGTGGTTTTCTCCCGACTTGGGTTTCCACCTAAAAATCCTGGTGTTCATGTGTGATGCTTTGTGTGATGGTTATTCTGTTCTTACTCCACATGTTTACTGCTTATTGAATATCTGATAAATAAATGATGGAATGGTTTAAGTGAAGATTTAATGACTTATCTAAATCTCTGTGTATACGCTAGTTTCATAAAGGGGATCCGCGTATATACGCAAGTCTGGTTCAGGAAAGTAGCGTATGCCTTTTAGAAGCAAGAAAAAGTGAAAGTTTTGATTATGCAGTAAATACTGATTCACCCCCCCCCTCTCAGTATTTTTCCCAACAATTGATACTTAGTGATTGAGCTTAATGGTTGGTGTGGGTCCATTTTTAAAATTGGATGAAACATGGCCTATAGGTTTTGATGTGTATTTTTATAATAACAAAGTAGATTATGAAAATCCTGGTCAACTAAGCCAACAACCAAGAAAAGTGAACTTTCAAAGGAAATCATTTTCTCCTAGTAATATAAATAACAATCCATTCCCTCCTTTGGTCTATGTTATTGAATGTTTCATTTGTAATAAATTTGGACACATTACATCCAGTTGTAGAAGCAAATTGTTCACACCTTAAGAAAATATTATATCCACGGGAATACCATCAATTCCCAGGCACTCAAGTTTCTTTAAAGGGTATTTCTTTACATGAGATTTATTTGTTCATAAAGCTATTGATTGTAGAAATAGGAAGCAAAAATATTATGATTCTAGTCACATAATGTGTTATACATTTAATAAATCTGGACATGTAGCAAAAGAATGCAGTACCATGTCAATGAATTCATTTATACATTTCATAAAACAAGTAGATATTATCAAAGACAAACAACTAGGAAAAAATACAGATATCAGAAGACCTAAAGAAGATCGATTCACAAACATTCCATATATCTAGAAAAAGGAAAATCAGCAAGTGAAGTGTTTCCTTTCTCTTTGTGCATTTGAAGAAGAATATTAATGGTACATCAATAGCGGATTATTTCATCACATTTCTAGAACTAAGAGCAAATTTATCTCTCTCAAGAAAAACAAGAGTGGTAAGGCGTTTCTTGGAAATAGTGCACTGACAAAGGTACTAGGAAAGGGTAGTGTTGATATTGATGTTAAGAGTACAAAAGCTTCTAATATATTGTTCATTGAAGGGCTAAAGAATAACATTATAAGAGTAGGCCAAATAGATGATAAAGGACATGTAATTGTATTTACCTCAACTAAATGGAAAATTGTAGAAGAAGACACTGGAAAAGTTATAGTAAAATGATTCAGAAATGTAGAAAAAGTATATGTTCTAAAGAAAATTCCAGACATAAATAAGACGTCAAGTTCCTCCTCTTTGGATTTAGAATAGGGGAAGAGAGTCCTCACTATATTTTATTGTACTTGGTTCTCTTTTCTAAAAGGTCTACAGAAGTACACGTGTATCAGATGACAATTAGGTCCATAGGATCAATGGTGAATGATCTCGGGGGGAGCTATGCATGTGTGCTATTTCACTAATTCAACCTTGATGATGATTTCATATTTTGTTATATTATTTTTTTGGTGATGATCTACGCTACTAATGCTACTTCTGCTAAATTTTTTGTGTTCAAGAAAAGATATCACATGTTCATGGGGAGTTATGTATACTTGCTTCTGAGAAAAAAAAACATTTTACATTGTATACACGATTCTTATTAAGGAAAATTGTGTATGTATGATGTTATTAAGTTATACAGTTGCGTATTATCCTCTGTGGTGATAAAGGAGTAGCAAAAATTTTGGGGACCTTCTCATCAATTCATTCTTGGAATTATGGTTTTGGCATTGGTTTATTGTAGAATATTGATCTAATGTTTGGGTGTGTTCATCCATAATGATTTTATGAGTCATTTTTGATACCTTATTGAAAAAACTTATATTATTACTACTATTGATTTGTTTCTTTGATTACTGGCATCTTCATTGATGAGGAGGATATATATGCTACTAATATTGCATTTGAAAATCAAATGAGATCAGTATTGGTGATGAAGAGTTGACATAGGTTCAAGGGTAGCATATTATATGATTCAAATGATTCATTGTTGGCTTTATGGTTTTCGATGAGTTCATGGTTATTTCTATTTTGATCAGTATTCTTACATTTTTTCTTCAATTCATTGCTTATTGTTGGAAGCTATATATATGTTGTTGTCACTATGTCATCATTATTGTCGGTTGATTTTCAATATGTTGTTTATCAGTCCTATTCCACTTAATGAATTGTGATGTTGGAGGTCTTATAATTTGACTTCACATATGTTATTGACGAGTCTCTTGGAAAGTAATAAAGGTGACATCATATGCTATTGTTGATAGATGTCTTGAATGTTGTTCATGCTAAAAGGAGAGCATATATATAACTATGTATCACATCATCTTTTATTGTATGTATCGTAAATATATCCGTATTGTAAACATTTTCAAATTAAGTCATTTATGGGATATTAGGGATCAAAGTCATGTCAGGTATGTAACCCCCTTTTTTTGGGTGATTGATGTAAAACTTGGGTTCCTAGGGAATTTGGTTGATGAAATCCATGCATATAGGAGAGGAATAAATCAATCATATGTAATTGCTTCATAAAACATTTTACTTATATTTCATATTACTATAAGTTCCACTATATACAAAAGTGGAGCATGGTCAAAAGTTTTCATGTCGATTAAAATCATATATTGCGGCTACTCTTCTTATTTCACATAAGAAAATCATATTTATAGTGTTGAGTACTTTAGGGGGAGTACTTTGCTCAAATTGGGTCTACCCTTTGCCCTTGATGTCAAAGGGGGAGAGAAGTACTTCATGTTTTACAGGAGGTTGACATCAAGGCCAAAAGGGGAGATTGTTGGAATTATGGCTAATGTGTTTTCCTTGATGTCAACATCATGGTTTTGTCACGTATTATTATCAAATTATGATTTAGTGCATAATTATGTGCCTATATAGATATTGGATGGAGAATGTTCTTAATGATTTTTTATGTGTTTCAAGAGTCCTTATGGTTACAGAGGAACTACATTGGTTTATTGAAGTGTTGTAAAGGATGAGGCAGAGTATTGAAAACCTAGTCATAGGTTGCATTTGAAGCAGATTGAAAAATGTGAATTTTGTGAACCATATTCTACTTATGTGATAGAAAGTCGCATACATACATAGGTATCAAGAACAAGAGTTTATTACACGACCTTGCACACGAAAAACAAAAACTGTGAGCATTCTCCATGGTAATCTCCCAAGGTTTTGTGTCGGCAATTTCTATTTGATTTTGTCATCTATTCCTATCAACCAATCTAATGGTTTTTCCTATGGTATTGTAAAGGTAAATATATTATAAAAGGAGAAGGAGATAAATGATTTGTGTGTGAATTTGATGGATTATTCATTTGTGTCATGATCTGGAACGGGTGTGCACCAGGGCGGAAGGAAGAGGCTCAGATCTGAGAGATCTGGATATGTATTAAAAAACTAATGGATATGCTTGTTTGATTTTATTATTGTATATGTATTGGAGGGAAAATGAATTGGTTTATTAATTTTTTATGTATATGATTCATTACACTAGTACAAAATGGCTAATTAGTTACTAAAAAAATGACTAAAATTTTCATATAAACAACTAGTTTTTGGTTGGTGACCAATAGTAGCTAATTTACAGTATCTTATAATGCGACCAATTTTTGGTCGTTTTTATCTTAGTCATTAATTGGTTATCTCAATTTTGTTTTCTAATAGTATATTTGGTCATTAATTTAGTCACTGATTTATTCATTGATTTGATCATGAATTTAGTCATTGATTTGATCATTGATTTATTCTTGATTTAATCATTGATTTAATCTTTGATTTGGTCATTAATTGTCACAATTAATGACCAAATATACAAAACAATTAATGACCAAATATACAACAAAATATATTACTATATGATCACCTGATAAAACCAATTAATGAGCAAAGAAATATGACTAAAATGTTTGTCGTGTTATAAGATACTGTAAATTAACTACTAATAGTCATATATATGTAAATTTTAGTCATCGTTTGAAACCAATTAATGACCGAAGAAATATGACTAAATTTTAGTCGTGTTATAAGATACTGTAAATTAGCTACTAATAGTCATATATATGCAAAATTTAGTCGTCATTTGTAATCACAATTTTATCATATGCAGTAGTCATTTATTCATTATATAAACAACTGATTTAGTAGTTTATATTCATTTCATTTACTTTCATTAATAATCATTATAAATAACTAATTTAGTCGTATATTCATTTTATTTGTGTTCATTATTAATCAATATAAAATACTAATTTAGTGGTTTTAAATTTATTTAGTGTTCATTATTAATCAACATAAATTAATTTGTATGATTTAAAAAATGTCATACAATGTGCATGTTCATCTAATATGAAAACACAGAGTTGCATATTTTAATTACAATACTAAACAATATCAAGTGCAACTATAAATAATTTCAACCACATAAATAATATTATATGAAATGTTAAAGTATTACAATATGATTTTCCAACTTAATATTGTTTGGACTATAATTTACACATGAAATAGTGTTTCATCACTTCAAAACATTATCGTTGTGTTTTCAAGGCATTGCAGGTGAATTAACCAACTTTGAAGACTTGACCATCAGTCTCTATATGTGTGTCTTATGAGGGATATTGGCTCTAAGAGTATCACCAGACCAATTCTCCTCTCTCTCTTTTTGCATTTGTCGCTCCAATGTTATTTCTACTCTCTTTTTTCAATTCCTGCTTCTTACCAACAATATCGAGTTCATTTTCTGAAAACAAAAGAAGATGCAATTCATAATGTAAAACATGAAGGACAATGAACACTAGAATACAAACTAAATTAGACTATAAATAGTTTATATGACATATACTTCAACATTAGCAATGTCAAAGTCATTCTTCCCCATACAAGTAAGAAACTCGAACAACTTTTCTTCATTGGGGCGATAATTTCCACTATAATGTGGCCAGACAACCTGTATAAACAAAGCAAATAAAATGTCACCATATATAGAAAAGAACACCTTATTAAATTAGTATTCAATTTTCAAGGAAAGCTTAGGAACAATAATGTCAACTAAGTTATATGCTAAAAAGCTCAAGCTGTAGATAACTTGTGAAAACAAATAATCTGAGGTGTGATGTTTAATCCTTATCGTTTTATTCACAACAACATTTCATTTTCTAACGCATGAACTTAGTCAAGTATATAAACAACATGTACTCAAATAACAACATGAAAGTAACTTTTTCTGATAATCATGAAAATATTTTAACACAAAATAGTTATAAGGATTCCAATCAATATAGTGTAATACTAATTTCATCTTCAAGCTTTGGTTGTTGTTTAAATGGACATGGTACTAATTATTTTCAATTTCATATTTAAAATATAAAACAAAATCAAAAGAAACATCCAAAATACAATCAAACAATAAAGAGAGGATATCATGGAATGGAAATTGCAATTATAAAAAAATTGTTTACCTGTCCACTAATGTCGTGTTTGGCATTCCTAAAACATTTGCTTGCCCAAAATAACCATGAGGTGAAATAATCACAACATTAAAAACCATAGGAATTCCTACTAGAAACATTTCCAAAGTCGATGGCTTAGGTGTCTAAGCGATCTTTAATAGCAAATGAACCATATCCAAGACATGATATGCATTGTCTCCCCATCTTTTTTCCAATCACATTTCTTGTAACCTGCCCACGACAGAATCAAGTAATAATCAAACAGAGACATTGACATTTGTTTTAATATTTTATATCTATGAAATTTGAATCTAGTTTATTTCATGAACATATTAATTCATATTTAAGCCTTCATGACATATGAGAAAGTATCAATGAAATAGGACATCAAAAAAATCGACCTCAATGAGGTCCTCAAACAATTTCTACAATATCAATATTTTTCTTGTTGTGATATCTTGGGTAGAAAAAATAATATATCTGCAAAATAAAAATGCATATATTACTTATGGTCAAAATTTGTATATAGTTTATTCTTAAGCAGATTTTTAAGATGTTCCTCTACCTTTACCAAAGTGAATTGTAGCTTGGTTAAACTATGTATCATTTCATTCAACATCAATTTGTGTACGATAAATGTCACACATTATTCTTTCCCATTTATCAACATGATACATATGATAAATTGAAAGTCACATAAAACCAAGAGCAAACCCTTTTCTAACCAAAACAAACAAACAAACCATTGTCTCTAATAAAAATTCATTATAATATTAGAAAATGAAAAGGGAGTGGACCATTTTTGTTGTTTGACTTTGCCTATTTTTGTTATGAAAGTGCTCGAGCTTCAAGAAACAACAAATGTGAGGGAAGTTGTAAATGTGAAAAAAAATTATGTTGACCTAATTTGTAGACTTCTTCAAAATGATGTGAATGATGCCATTTTCGGATGTGGTATATCTCATAATAAGAAATGGCATGTATTCTAATAAATTACATTGCAATGACTACCATGGGCCTCCATGGGTTATAAGTCCTCAATATGTTAAGCTTGATGATGAAATAGAGATGGAAATGATAAGTATGGGTTGATCTAGGTGGATATCGGTGGCCACCCACCTATTCCATTTGGACCCACACCATCAATTCTTGCAGCTTTTCACATTCAGCACCACTTACTATTTTTAGTAGGTTTTCGAGTCCAGCACTCTCGGAGCCGTTTTGGGGCCGTAATGATCCAGGTGGATATTGGTAGCCACCCACCTATTCCATTTGAACCCCCACCACCAGTTCGTTCAGTTTTTAAGTTGCAGCACAACTTACTATTTTTAGCAGTTTTTCGGGTCCTGAACTTCCGGAGCCGTTTTGAGGCCCTAAACGACTTTTCTTGGGAAAACCGGGAGCAACATGGGTCCATGGACCTATGTTGCTCAAATGGGTCCATGGACCTATGTTTCTCAAATTGAAAGTTGTGCTCCTCAGATAGATCTTTCTAATGAGCTATTGAGCGCGTCAAACGGAGATCAGATGCCAAAGTTACGTCCCCGGGAAGTTGAAACACCAATTTACCCAAACGGGGCCCATAGTTTTGGCGCTTCATCTCCTAGAGTTAGGTTTTTGGACTTTTCAGTTTTTCCATTGTTTCTCAATAATAAATAGGCCCTCGAGCCTCATTGTAACACAGTTCAGAGGTCTGTAGCCACCACATCTCTTCTCAAAGATTCGCTACCAGCACCCTAGCTATTTTATTTCCATTATGTCTGTAAGCATATTTCTGTTATTTGATATTAATTAAATGACGCATTATTTCCACTGCATCTCTATGTTTATGGTTATTTCTATATTCTGTTGTGTTCCTACATAAATCCGGATCAGTGGTATCAGAGCGGTCTGCTTTTTCTTTATTTTTCTTTGCATGTCCCCAATGCGGTCAGGGTATAAGGAGTTAGGGCTCGATCTGGTTGAAACCTTTACATATCAGCTTCTCAAACCCCGACGACCTCCCATGGCTGAAGAAAAGAAAGATGAGGGAGCAGGAGATCCTATCAAAATATTGCTCGAGGAGGTCCTTGAGAAACAAAGGAACGCGATGATGGATAACTTTGCTTAGATTCTTCAACAACTGCCCACCTATGGTGCATTTGCATCCAACAACAACTCTGGAGGCGCCACTCCCTTCAAGGTACAGGTAAACTTTGCTATTCCTGTATTTGAAGGCCAAATAGATGCAGACACCGTAGATAGATGGTTGAATTTGCTAGAAGGGTATTTCTCGGTCCATGATTTCTCTGACCGAGAAAAGATTATTTTTGCACTCCTCAAAGCCGCCCCCCATGTCAAATATTGGTGGGAAACCTACCATGAGCAAGAGGACGAAGGGGAACCCTCTCTGTTCTCGACCACACCCACTTGGAATTCATTTCGAGATGGCATCAAGGAACAATATTACCCCGTGGGGAGCTATGAGGACCAATAAATCCAATGGACCACGCTACGGAAACAAAGGGATCAAGATGTGCACGAACTGAAGAATCTATTCCACACCCTGAGCACAAAGTTGGGTATTAAATATTTAGAGAGACATTTGGTGCTCAAGTACCGCGGCTGTCTACACAAACACATTCAGGAGGAAATGGAGTTCCTTGACATTACATCACTTGGCATGGCATATCGCTATGCCACTAAGATCGAGAAGAAATTTAAGAAGAAGAAGCGAGACTTTGGATCTGCAAATCCGAAAGGTGCCCCCGAACCGAAGAACAAGGGGCAAGGCCAAAGTGGTGCTACTCAGAACAACACCACAAATCAAAAGAAGGACACAGGGAATTGGTGTGAATTTCATAACAGCCCCACTCACAGCACAAACGAGTGTCGGGCCAAATAGTCATTGGTGGCAGAGCTAAAGGCACCCGAATTAGATGCATTTTTTGATCCTGAGTCAGAACCATACAAAGACAATGACAAAGGGAAGCAGATCATTGATGCGGATCCCAATGCCATTATTGCCACCACCAAGATCTAGAGGGAGGACCCAGAGGATCCAGAGGAGGGGGAACACCTCTTCCATTCGCAAATGTGGGTGAAGGGTTCTTCGCAGCAATTCCTTGTTGATAGAAGAAGCCAAAAGAACCTCGTTTCAGCAAAGGTCGTGAAGCGGCTTGGCCTACCGACCATAGCACACCCGCAACAATATACCATCTGGTGGCTTCACCCAGGGAGAGATATCTGCATCCGCCAACAATGTTGCCTTCTGTACAGCATCAAGCCATTCACGGATGAGGTATTATGTGATGTTGCTCCTCTTGATGTAACTGATGTATTATTGGGCCAACCATACTTGTGAAGGCGACATGTTTTGTATGAGTCTAGGCCTCGTGCTGTTATTATTACTTTGGGAAATAACTTGTACAGGATACCAGAGGTAGTACTGCCTCCTGTCATCTCTTTGACTACTGCAAAACAACGCAGTAATATTTTTTCCCAAATGAGGAAATTCATTTTCCTTAGAACTCGCTCACAAGGAAAGAAGAATATTGTGGCCACAACCTCGAAACAGGGCTCCCCTGCACGGCTGCAACAGATGGAAAAATTCATGGAGGAATACGAGGACATTTTCTCCTCACTCATAGAGGTTCCTCTACACTGTCAGGACAAGTACTCCATTGATCTAACCCCCAACGCACCGCCATCTGATGTTACCATACCTCCTACAAATACACATACAGAATCCACACATGTACTATCTGAGGTTGATAAAGAAACCAAATTTACTAAATGCATCCAGCATGTCTGCCCATAGGTCCATGACATCTTCAACAAATCTAATACCCAGTTCAACATAATTTTCTTCATCTCAAGGAGGATCTCAACGCAATGGGGACCATTGCTTCCTAAGGAGGGAGGAATGATCCAGGTGGATATCGATGGCCACCCACCTATTCCATTTGGACCCACACCATTAATTCTTGCAGCTTTTCACATTCAGCACCACTTACTATTTTTAGCAGGTTTTCGAGTCCTGCACTCCCGGAGCCGTTTTGGGGACTTAATGATCCAGGTGGATATTGGTGGCCACCCACCTATTCCATTTGAACCCCCACCATCAGTTCATTCAGTTTTTAAGTTGCAGCACAACTTACTATTTTTAGCAGTTTTTTGGGTCTTGAACTTTCGGAGAACATGTTGCCTCACATCAAAAGTTTTACTCCTAGGATAGATCTTTCTAATGAGCTATTGAGTGCGTAAAACAGAGATCGGATGCCAAAGTTACGTCCCCGGGAAGTTTAAACAACAATTTACCCAAACGGGGCCCATTGTTTTGGCGCTTCATCTCCTAGAGTTAGGTTTTTGGACTTTTCAATTTTTCCATGTTTCTCAATAATAAATAGGCCCTCGAGCCTCATTGTAACATAGTTTAGAGGTCTGTAGCCACCACATCTCTTCTCAGAGATTCGCTACTAGCACCCTAGCTATTTTATTTCCATTATGTCTGTAAGCATATTTTTGTTATTTGATTTTAATGAAATGATGCATTGTTTCCACTGCATCTCTATGTTTATGGTTATTTCTATATTCTATTGTGTTCCTGCATAAATCTGGATAACAAATAAACAAACCATTGTCTCTAATAAAAATTCATTATAATATTAGAAAATGAAAGGGGAGTGGACCATTTTTGTTGTTTGACTTTGCCTATTTTTTTTATGAAAGTGCTCGAGCTTCAAGAAACAACAAATGTGAGGGAAGTCGTAAATGTGAAAAAAATCATGTTGACCTAATTCGTAGACTTCTTCAAAATGATGTGAATGATGCCATTTTCGAATGTGGTATATATAATTATAAGAAATGACATGTATTCTAATAAATTACATTGCAATGAATACCATGGGCCTCCATGGGTTATAGGTCCTCAATATGTTAAGCTTGATGATGAAAGAGAGATGGCAATTATAAGTATGGGTAGTCCTAGTTTGTATGGTGGATATCTTCAAACCAAGGTCGTCATCTCAATGAACCTAGGTTCTGACATGGTAAACTTGGATCTGGTCTTCACCCAATTTCATTCCATCATACTTAGTCAAGACTCAAGAGGACATAATGGTCCTTCAGCTTATAACAGGATTTCTTTTGAGGTTATAGATAAAGCTTATCCAAAGCAAATGGATTTTTGGGCTCCAAGAGATATGGATAATTTAAATGATAACAATTATCTGTTTTTTTCCCAAGATTCAAATGTAGGGATACGTTTTGTGGATGTAACTAATAAATAGAATGAGAGAAATAATCCATGAGGAGAATCTACTGGTCATTGTGATTAGGGAAATACTCAGAGATAATAAGACTATTTAGGTTCAAATCAAATATGGTGTTGATTCTTGTAGCTCCTTAGTTGTTGGTAGTTTTTAAGGTAGGAATTTCAGTTCTTCAAGGGTGGGGTCCTTCACCATAATTGCATCTGCCTTGGTCCTATCACCCAAAATCAAAACATAATCAACAAAGAGTAAATATGTCAAGTTTAGGGAAATTCCTATTTGTATAGTTGTCAAGCTTATAGTTCTTTTTTACTGTGTTATAACTCTGTTGAGACCACCTACACTACAGTAAAAAATGGTAGAGGAGCCATTAGTCATACCTACCCACGGTCTCTTGTAGGCATGATAGAAGAATAGGTTGAGCCATTAATTATAATTGCACATATATTGAGGAAAGACAATTCATTATCTAGTTAACCAATTTCACATTGAACCCTATATGGATGAGTAGCCCTAAATAAAGCTAGTTTTCTCTATCATATGCCTTGGAAAGACAAAATCACTAACATTGCTTGTAATTTTTTGGTTTCATGTTATAAATTCCTTCTTGGGAAACTCCTATTCCATAAGGATTTGTTTCCCAGGAAGGATGCAAAATTGTTTTAATTACATGGAATCAGCTTAGTGGATTTTGACTGTACATGAACAAGGAACTCAGGAGCCTTGGGTGCATCAAAAATAGCATCCTCCAATGAAAATAGTACAGTATCCAACCTAGAAACATCAAAATTATATATAGTTATAGTTCATAATTGAAAATTACCATAGACTGTAGCAATCCTTAAAAAAATTCAAACTTGAATAATAACACACAAAAAAATTCACACTACCCTTCAATAAGTTGTCCTTGATTTATCAAGAAAGGCTCAAACTTGGATAAATGTGTAAACAGATTCCCCAGAATATAAATTTCAACATCTTTCCTGAAAAAAGAATCTAATATCCAAAGTGAAACCATAGTTGAATGGAATAATGGTGCTTTAATGTCATCTACGCAAAAAATTTCCTCCTTCAAATCTCTCACACTGGATGGTATGTCATGCAAAATTAAGAAAAAGTCAAGGAAACTTGTCGAATTCTCTAAAAGAAATAACGAAAATGCATGGAAGCTTTGTAAAGGAATGCACCTATAATATTCTTTGATTTCCATTTCATCCTTTTTCATTAGTTGAACCTCAATGGGTTGTGAACTCAAAGTTATTTGATAAGAATGTTCTTACAGTTGAAATTTAGCATTTGAAATCTTCCCATCTCTGTCACATGATGAGTATGAATTATTAAACTCCTTTATGTCATTATCCAAAACATTTCTTTCCTGGACACACAATTTTGCAAATAAAGGCTTTTCTACAACATAAGTCCTTATCAAGATTTCATCTCTCATACCAACCGGCATATAGTCAGAACTGCAACCTGAAATCAGACCTACACATGTTCGACTATTACTCAGAGATGTGAATGGTGGAATATCTGCTAGAGCACTCTTAGCATATGGAAGAGGTTGAGCCCTTCCTCCTATTACCTTGCCAAGACCTCCCTTAGGACCAAGGGTCAAGTGGCCATCATCAGAAGCTATGTGTGTTGAAGGGCTTAGCATAGACTGCTTTTCAAATTGAGCCCTATCCACAATCTGAGCATCTTGACTGGTGAATCCATGGTCACGTGGTCCCATATGGGGTTGTGGCCCTTTAATCCCACCCGTATGTGGAAGTGAACCCATTTTTGCACCTACCATGTAAGGTGGCATCGCAAGTCCTCTCACACCATGATCAAGTGGTGTCACAAGTCTCTGAATTGAATGTCCCATATTGGTACCTTGAGAGCGGCCTCCCTGTCCATGTAGTTCTTGCACGACATCTCGATACACTTCCTCTATTTTCTTGGGGCCCTCAACTTTCCTCCTCCGTTTCCATCCATTCCTCCTCAGATCAATCAGATCCTTCAACATGAACCTCAGCCTAGAGGGAAGCCCTTGGTTATTGGAAATTTTTGTCATCCTATTGAACTAAGCATCAATATGTTTCTTGGCCTTTGAATGGCCAATCATATGACCAATAGTTCTCATCAGTCTGCACAAAGCTTCAACATTTTCCTCCTATGGATGCTGAAATTCACCAATTAATTTCTTGATGCATGCGTGCATAATTTTTCCGGTCAGCATACTTTCTTTATAAAGCTCACTAATAAACCTTATATTTCCTAGCATTCATCATCGTGCTACAGCCTTCTTCTCCCATATTTCTTCTGAAAGGCCTTTTCACCATGCTCTTATTATTTCTTGGCATCTGCCTCTTCTCTTTCATCTTTTTCAAATTCTTCCCAACAATTGTTCGAATGAACTCTCTTGAAAACAACCTTCTTATTATCTTCATAAAATTCTGGTATTCTTGCAGCAAGTTGAAAACAGAATTTTGCATACATTTCACAAAAATCCAGCTCCATCAATTCTTTGTCAAATATCTGAGATATTATACCATGAAGACATGATGCAGAGTCAATGTTCACTTCTTTGACTTATTCAAAAAGTTTCTCAAAGTTTTGGGGTGTTAATTTATAAAGAATGGATTTAATTTGTCTTTGTTTCAACTGATCCTCATCAGAAACCTTGCCCACTTCATATCGGTTCTCTAATATATGAATTGTGGGAATAGAAGGATGTGGAGGAGGAATCAAACCCTTCTGCGAACCAGAAGCATGCTACCACCTATCAACATCAGAATTATTTCTCACTAGTCCAACTTGTGGAAGTGGTGCTTTCACATAAGGTCGTCTAGGAAGGATGACATTCATACTCATTTGTGTTGCATAGGTATTTCTTGCAAAGCCAGTATTATAACCTTGGCCAGGTCGAAACACAGTAGAGGAACCACTAAGATCCACATCCATCTGCATATCATATCCATTAGCAAAAGCATCCACCGGCTTGGCCCATCTATCATTATCCAAACTAGCCATATTTCTCCCATGACGTTCAAGTAGATAATTCCCACTCAGCTGCTTGTCAAGTCCTCTTGCAGTGCTTGCTAATGCATCAGCCTCTCCTACATGAATTGCAAGTGATTTCTACACACCATAATGTTAAGGGGAAAATTTGATCAAATCAGTCACCTCACATACCTTTACTGTGATTTTACCTTAAATAGTCTGCTGGAAGAAGCCCTAAATCTTGCAAGCAATGAACCGATTTCCTTGGTTTATCCTTTTTACGCTTATCTTACTCGAGCTTTCTTTTAGGGAGGATTGACGGTGAAATTTGTAAACTGCATTTTAGCTTTGAAATCATACAATGATTGGAAGCAAACTGGTGGAAATGGTTTTTGGAAGTATGGGGGTAAACTGAAGCCACCCAGTGTGGAAAAAATTCCCATTAAACCGAGGAGAAACTCTGATCCATTCACCCAGTCCATATTGAATAATTATTAGGCAACTGCAGATTCAAGCACTCTATTGAATAATCTTGGTTTAAAATTACGAGAAGGATATCTTGCCAGGGAGAGTTTGAATCAGGATCAATCCTTGAATTCAAATGGGATGTTATTTAAGAGAACCACTCATTAATTTGTATTTGTTATTTTGTTCACTTAAGATGATATGTAATGATGTGCACATTTATTTGTGTTTGCACTAGGAAATTTTTTGGGAATTATGTTGCGTAGGATCCTTTGTCGCAACCACTTAATCAGCTCATTCTACCAATTTTGTTTGACAAAAACCAGAAGAAGTGCCCTACAATAAGCTCTTCAATTTTTTCTTCGAAAATAACAAGTTGTTCACTTTTATTTCATCTACATATCTGTGATGTTCACCGATATCCTTTAATACTCCTATGGTTTTATATCAGCTTGTGAAATCTATGTTTGAAAAAGTAATGGAAGAGTTTGAGTGGCGTCTAGCCACGTAGGGTGAGCAAGTAGACAATTGAGTCTCCTTTATAATTGAGGATTTTTTCTCTTTGGAGCTTTATATCAGGGAAATATGATTTTCTCAAATGATAATTTTACATGTTTAGCTTGTATGCTCTCGGGTTCTATGATTACACCTCAGTTTTGGAGGGTGTTGTAACAGATTGGTGACAAGTTTTTCGAGTGTAACTCAGGGATTATTGCATTTTATAACGTAACCGTATCCTGTTTTGACTCATCATTATACCTTTCTCACATTTTATGGTGTTTCTCTGGGAATATTTCATTTTATAACCTAACTTTTTCCAGTTCTGGCTCATTATTATATCTTTTACTGTTGGAAAGGGGAAATATTGAGCACACCTAAAATGCTTGGTTAAATTGGAAGATTTTCTTCATATAAAAAATAGAAAAGAACCTAATTCATTTGATGATTGATTTCACATGATTTAAAAAATTACCTAACCTTGACCATAGGAGTCAAGGGGCTAAAGGGTCGGGTTATTCTGATGACCATATTTGCTAATCAGGTATAGGATTTTTAGAGGCAAAAGCTTCTGTGAAGATGGAACTAGTTGAAATCCAGCATAGAACGGGTGGTTCTTATTACTAAATCAACAATATCATGCTTCCACATCAATTCTTTTTCTCTATGTGACAAGTTAACAAGAGAGGCTCTTTGGATATGCATATAAATAGATGAAAAATAACTTAATAATTGAATTCTCATCCATTGTGTTATTGTGGCCTACAGTTGAAGAAGGTAGTATAGGACCTTGTTGTTAATGGGGATGTAAAGTATTTCCCAAAGTCAAAAAAATTGGCAGCACTAATAGCAACTTCAGGAGAGCCCAAGGTTTGCTCAGAATCCTTAGTGCAGCATATGTAAAAGTTACTTTAGTTTCAATTTTCTAGGATATAATTATCTGCGAATAAAAAAAATGTTAACACTTATGCTACAGAAAAGCTAAAATTCAATGCCTGAAATGGATCTGACTACAGATGTTTACTAAAATGGACTTTGATAAATATAGAGCTAAGCTTGAGCTGCAATATTATTGTGTTCATCACTAAATACTTGTAATAGATGTCTATTTTTAATTAACATCCGAGACTGAAACTTCAATATAAAGGTTGATGTCTACGAAGATGAGGGAAAAGAGGAAATTTATGGTGTTAGACGAGGACAACATGAGGACTGCTTCTCTAATAGGTCATGTGATGTAGATGAGGATGAAAAAAATGTTCCAAATTTGAAAACGCATTTTGATCTCCATCAAAGGGGAATTGGAGTAAGTATTTAAATCTTATAAGAGTGTGTGAGATTGTGATTCAAAAATAGGGATTGTTCTGATTTTTCATAAAATCAACAGGAACTTAAATGGATGCTACATAACATGAAGGAAGGTGTTCATTCGATGCAAATGGAATGGAATAAAAAATTGTACAATATTGATGAGCTTTGCACAATTCTTCAATTTTGACTGCATTTCTTTTCTGCACAGGAAAACATATGCGTGGACTAGCGTAGGCTGCATCAGGCTACCACAAAGTTCTAGAGGAAAATCGACAACTATAAAATCAAGTTCACGATCTGAAAGGTGTGATTCTTTTTTATCTCTCATAGTTTTATAGTTTAACTAACATGTCTCAAAAATATTATAACGGAGTAGGAATTAAGAGTCTCTTTAAATTGTATATATCAAATATGTTGCATATTTATTCCCAATTTAGTGCGAATGAATAGTTTTATCTAATTTGATGTGGGTGGAAACATATCCACGGCTTGTAGTAGGAACATAAAAGGCCAAAAAATGCTAGAAAAGGGCAGTTTACTTTGCATTTAAAGAATCTTGTGCTCCCACTAATTGGGAAGTTGGCAATGAGGTTGGTTCAATAGAGTAGGATATGGATGAATGAACTGGGTAAGATTACTTCTAGACAGGTGCAGATGTATGAACAACTTATCTATGCTGCATCTTCCTATGACTGTGAGTTCTATGTTTGAATTGAGTGTTTAACCTTGCCTCGGGCCTGGAATATGAGCATTAGTAATTTTGGGAGAGAATATTGAATTATGTAATCTTCTTTCACTCTGGCCTCTTCTTGCATGGTGTTGTGTTATCTTATTCTACTTATAAAACATAAACTTAGAAGCTGAGGCAGGGCATACTTGCTTGACCAAGCTGGTCGTGAAAACACAACATATGCCATTTGATAGGATAACAACTTTATGATGTTTTCTATATTGAGCTTCATGTTGATTCTGTGCTTCTTATTCTTATTAGGAAGCATAAGGGTGTATTTTCGAGTCAAACCATTCTTTCCTGGCCAATCCAACTGTCAGAGTACAACATATTACATTGGGGAGGATGGTCAAATTATGATTGCAAATCTTGCAAAGCAAGGAAAGGATATACGTAAATCATTCACATTCAATAAAGTATTTGGAGCATATTCTACTCAAGGTTGGATCTCTTTCTAGAGCATTGAAAACCTTTTACATGATTGTAAGGTGCAATCTCTTAAATCATAACATTATTCATGTTGAATTGCAGAGGAAGTGTTTTTGGATACCAGGCCATTGATCAGATCTATTCTGGATGGTTACAATGTTTTCATTTTTTCATATGGGCAAACAGGTTCTATAAAGACATACATAATGGTAATAACAACCATCTTCTTGTTAGTCAATTGTAGTTTGAAGCACTATCTTGCAAAACTAATAAGGGAATGAGTTCACTGCTGAAGAAATTATTGCCTATAAATACTTTGCACTAATTTTTGTACCTTGCTTGTCTAGACTGGTCCTAAGGAGATTACAGAGGAGAGTTTGGGTGTGAACTATCGAGCCTTGAATGACTTATTCCAGATATCAAAACAAAGAAAGGATACCTTTATATATGAGGTTTTTGTTCAAATGATTGAAATATACAATGAACAAGTCCAAGATCTTCTTGTTTCAGATAGTTTCAATAAAATATATCCTTCTTGATCATATGGAGTTGTCCTTCTTGTTTTTAAATCTTTGGATTTCAGTTTCTTAGAATAAAATAATCCTTGACTAGCACATTGGAAAATCCAACACACAGATATTTCTATTTCATAGACAGAAATAACCAATCCAAATTATGTAAGTTCCAAGATTTCAGTGCCCTTCAACGCTCAAGATTTCAGTGCCTGTTAACGCTATTCACCCAGATTTAAAAATGATGTGGTAGTTTGACAAGTATTTTTATTACTCACAAAGTGTTATTTTAGGGTATTTGAGTGAAATCGGTTTGACAAGTATTTTTATTACTCACATAGTGTTATTTTAGGGTATTCGAGTGAAAGGATATATATGATTGTTGTACGCATGATATTAGATGGAGATGAGTGTCGGCCTATCCCTTCATAGTTTCACAAAATTACCACTACCCTCATCATCTCCAGCACTGAAACCCGCCATATTCCACTCTACAATTTCTCGCCTCATCCCCATGAGACTAAGCAACACCTACACTCCACAAATTGGACCCCTCTTTCTCACTCTCACCAAAAACTCATTTTTGGGAGACACCACCCGTTACTTGAAGTCACTCACTGCATCTCAAATTATTCATCCTTCCCTAGTTTCAGCCACTTCTCTGATCAAGAGATGCAAAGATCAACCTCTGGACAAGGTCATAGAGAGCCAAAAGAAGCTCAAGTTAGTCAACCAGATCAAGCACATCCTCCTCAAACAACCCAACAACAAAATGTCTGTGGCAGAGCTTGCCAAGCACATAAATCACCTCGGCCTCCATAGGGGACATAGACTTATCCTCATATTGAGAATATACCCATCAGTCTTTCAAGTAACTGAAGAAGAGGCATATTTCTTCTATTTCACATTGACCCCCCAGGCACAACAGCTGCACTGGGAAGAAGTGCAGATTAAATCTCAAATGGAGGGCCTCTTAGTTGAGAATATTAGGAAGCTTTTAATGATGTCTATGAGCAAGAGGGTATTGCTAGAGAAGATTGCCCACTTAGCTACTGATATGGGTCTCCCCATGGATTTCATAACTAATTTATGCAACAAGTATCCTGAATTTTTTGAGGTTGTTGATACAGATTATGGGCCTACATTGGAGTTAACTTCATGGGATCCTACTCTTGCAGTCTCTTTTGCAGAAAAGGCCTTGGAAGAATCTAATAATCTAGACATTGATCTTATACTTGACAGGCCTTGGAAGCTCAAGAAGTTAAATCTTCCAAATGGGTATAGCATGTCCAAGAAATATAAGCAACGTATTCTTATGTTCCAGGAAATTCCAATCATTTCACCTTATTCATACTATATTAGTTTGCAACCAGCTTCGATGGAGGCTGAGAAGCATGCATGTGAAATAATTCATGATCTTCTAAGTCTTACGGTGGAGAAGAGAACATTGGTTGATACTCTGACCCATTTCAGGAATGCCTTCAAGTTTTCTAACAAGGTGAGAGCGATGCTTTTGCGCCATCCTGAGATTTTCTATGTGTCGTTCAAGGGGGATAAGGATTATGTGTTTCTCAGAGAGGCTTACCGCGGCTCGGAATTGAAATTGAAGGGACCCCTTTTACTTTGGAAGGAGAAACTTCATGCATTGATGTTAGCAGGGAAGAGGCAGACAACTGAAAGGCAGGATGTCGATGGCGAATCAATGGATGGGGATGATGTTGTGGAAGGATCGTTATCAGATGGCATGTTTGTGGTTGAAGATGTGAGTGATTTTGATAATTTTTATTGCGATGAGTGACGTGATTTGGAGGATGGAGAGATTGGGCTTGCACCGAAACCAAAGTTTCCATAGCAGGCAAAATTGTTCAAGTCCCCAGTAGATTGAAAGCTTGCATCTGAAAGTTGTGATGCTAGATCAAGAGAAAATTGGTGAATAGAACTTTGGCTAAAATTATATTCATCTTAAATATCCATCCGTAAGTGTAATAATTTGAAATTATATCCCCTTGAGATCAGTCTACCTGTTGGTATGAAAAAGTTCTAGTTTGAAATATAAGTGTAAAACTGCCAAGTCTTAACAGAGAGGAACTAATTAGGTGGAAAAGTGTCTGCAAGTGTTAACATAGAGAATGTGGTTATGTGAAAAAGTGTATAAATATTATTCTTTGGGCCACTTTGAATATTCTCGTTGTTCATATTGTATTCAGGATCTCCTAAGAATCTCTTTTTGATAATTCCTGTGAAAATAAGAGTTAATGATTAATACTATTTACTATTGAAATCTTTGTGCATGTGTTTATCCTATTATGGTGAATATGTTTACAATAGGTTATCATCTACTATTATTATATATTCTTGCATTTTGCGTTATTTTTTATTGTAAAATGTCTCTATCTCTTGTTGGGCCTCCAAGCCCTATGTTGGAGAGTGTAACTAGGTTGGGTCTTCATAATGACTATTTTGGGGTGGTAATGATGTTGAACTTTGTTCTTAAGGTGGACAGGCAAAAACTCTCATGTTTGTGCACACAAGTCCTAAATTAGATGCACATGAGGAGACAATCATAACACTAAAATTTGCAGAGAGGGTAGTTGAACTTGGTGTTGCACGTTCCAACAAGGAAAGTGGTGAGGTTAGGGAGCTGAAAGAAAAAATTTGTGTTAGAATGATTCTTGAAAAATATGTTGTTTTCTGAATGATAGTCTTATTTTTTCTCCATGGATCAAAAGGACTATAAACAAGGGATTTTTTGGTCTATTTTCTTGAGGACCTATGAGTAGTTGAAGAATATTGATAATGAATGTTGTCCTCTAGAGAACTCAAAGGTTTCTTGATCTTTGATGTTGCATATTTCTAGCTTGAAGAATGCATTGGCAAAGAAGGTAGCAGAAGTTGAGCAGAGAATGAGGATTGGTGTCTCGCCAATAACTAGGGATTCGAGGAACAATCCTGAAATACAAAGAACAAGTATTGGTTTCTCACCAATGCATCAACAAATGCAGACCATTTTGTGATTATATATGTAAACAATCCAATGATATTATCCGAAAAGTGATAGAGATTTTTTTGGGCTTTTAAAAGCTCGCATAATATATAATTGGAACAAACTTTTATTACTAGAAATCAATCAATTACTTCTATATACCACTAAAAGTGGAAAAATATATATAACCTTTGATCACCTTGAACATCAAGCACACTAAGAACCTCAACAATGGGGTTCTAATAAAATCACCAAACATCCAAAATTGACAAAGAAAAATTTAATGATAATGAATGTTGTCATCTAGATCACTCAAAGGTTTCCTGATTTTTTAGATTGCTAGCTTGGAGAACACACTAGCAAAGAAGGTAGTAGAATTTGAGCAGAGAATGAGGATTGGTGTCTCACCAATAACTAGGGATTCGAGGAACAGTAAAAGGGAAGGTATAACTACGAGAATGTAAAATAAAATATCCACAATGCAACATTTTCAGTTTAAACCATAGATATGAACTTAAAACACATTTTGGATAAGAAAGTACATACTTGTTCAAATGCTAAGCAAAATTCCAGAAACTGCAATGATGATCCAACATCATTTGACGAAAATTCTATGTCTGCAATCAACTGCATTGGCTTCCCTTGAGGCAAAATTATTTCATCCATCTCTTTCTTGTCTTTTCATTTCTTCTTCTTCAAATTTACTTTTTCTTCAACAACCTCTAACTTAAAATCATATACATAAATAGATTGATCATTGATCCCCTTGATAACATCTTTCTTTCTAGGTTTGTCTTTACTGTCTGATTTTATTTTCTTTGTTTGCTTCACATTGACCTTTAGAACATGTTCGATTTATGTTGGCATCAGATTTCCTGCTTTACAATTAATTTCAGAGGAATGAATTTTGCTTGATTTTGGGTTTATTTTAGCCCCCTTTTTCCCCTCAACAGGCCTTGTGCTTTCAGGAATAGCCAAAAAATTGTGTGCATCTTTACTTGCAGTCACAGCCTTATCTTCAACGTTATCATTTTCATTTTCTGTAATGCAAGGGGATTATGTTGTATCTGACTTTATCTCTTTGTCATTTACAATGTTACTTGCCAACTGCCCCTCTTCACAAAGACCCTTTATTGGAATATCTATCTCAACCTTGACCTTGATTTTTCTCTTGGAATTACTTTTGGTATTTATTGATTTTCCATTCAGAGCACATGTATCAAATGTCCTCTTCCCATCATTGTCAATATTACAATCTAGATTTCCCTCATTCAAATTGACCTCCATTTTTACCATATTAATTCTCTTATGATTCTTCTCCACACGCAGAACTGGAACAGTCTCTCTATGTGAATCAAGACCTTTGTCACTTATGGTTTTAGAGCTAGTACTTAAGTTTTTAGGCTTTTTTACGCTATGAAACAGCTCTTGGAAGAGTATAGGATTCATCTAATGGCTTTTGCAACTTGTGAAATTTTGAAGGAGTGGATGACTTGACCAATGAATTTTCAGATTCCCCAGCCTTTGATGGAGACACTAGAGGTCAAATATTTTTCTCCTTTAGAGGATAACTTTCAGCTTCTTATACAGAAGCCATGGAACTCTGAACAAGCTTCAATTTCTTGACAAGGTCTTTCACATCGACATTTCCAAAATGAATAGATTCCAAGAGACTGTTTATTGTGGAAACATTCAAAGAATTGACATGTTCCTGTGTCAAGACAAAATAAACTATCAGAAATAAAACACTTGTGTGCGTGAGAGGAAAGAAACTAAGAAATAACATTGTAATGAATGAGTTTCTGGATGTAAACCACTTCGAAGCAGGTGGTATAGTAAACTAACCTATTAAGCAAACACTTAGGGAAAAAAATTTGTCTGCATGATTTCTTGCCAACGACATTCTTGCAAGATGTCATGAATTCTAGTGTCTTTTGCCAACACTACTACAATCTCAAGTGATGTGATCGGAATTAAAAATCCTTGTGAAATCATAAAATGAGGAATGCATATCAAGAGAGAGAGAGAAATATCCCCGCACACAACTGGTGGCAAGTCTTTCCATTTTCAAAATCATAAATTATCCCTCCAATAACACGCACTCCTGGAGACTTTGTCTGCTTCTGCGTCCCATCCAAAGCTGGAACTTTCTTTTTGGAATCGCCTACTCGGGGAGAAGACATGGTTACAACACTTGCAACAAAATTTCTATTATTCAAGGTGTTATTCTCTTGAACTCTCTGATTATTGGGGATTTCATTTCTAGGCAACGAAATATTCTTCTTTGTGAGGGAGTTGAAGGATTATCGTGAACTTGTTTGCAGTTTTATTCACCAACAAATTTTGATGACCCAGTATTTCTACTATTACTAATGCCTAACCAAGGACTCACCCTTATTTTCTGAGCTGGAGAAAGGGCCATTTTTCCTCTTGAAATTTTATATCATCAATATAGAAACCCAATGATTCAATCTCCTGCATTGACATAAACCATAAAGCATGCATAGAGCATTAAGAAAAATAAATTCCACTGCAGAAATGAAACATCTTACATGCAAATCAAAACTAATGAATATGATAGCTAGTCCACCTTGTAACGAAATGTCTGAGTATTATCATACATATCAATTTCCAGAAAACATGTGAGCCAAGGTGAAATACAAGACAAGGGACTCTGTTACAAACAATTATTATGGTCAGTTTTCTTGGGGTGATTTTGAAGAGAAACCATTTTTTAAAAGAAATATCGAGAACACTGATAACATAAATGGACATATAAAGAGCTTCACTTCAATTTGGAAACAAAAATAATGGGCACGAGTAGCTAGATCCAAAATAAGCAACATCTTACCTGCTGAAGTAAAGATCCGCGTGGGAAAGAGGCTTCGACTGCCACTCCCTATCTCTCTATTTAAATCTGAGGGCTACTTCGTTGCTGCTAAAAATAGCGGGAGATGACCAAAAATAAGTGATGTGTTTTGGGTGGCAGAAATGTTATTTTAACTCGTTGCTGGTAAAAACAACAGGAGATGACCAAAACAAAGTGATGTGTTTTGGGTGGGAGAAATGTTATTTTAACTTGTAAAATGTCTAAAAGTTAAACGAAAAATGAATGCTCGCTCCCTCCATTTTTCCGAACATCATTTTTAATATTATGCCTTCCAAAAATCATTTTTAATATCATACCCATTGTTGTTTTGATGGATGTTGAGTGCACTCTGTGATTTCTTGTAAGTTCAACAATTGATTCAAAAGGAAGCTTCAACAATCAATTCAATTTCATTCTAATAAATTTATTTTAAACACATTGATGATGAACCACATAATGAGTGGTTTGACAGGTGTCGACCTTAAAAAATTATGTGATTTATCTAGAATATTTTTTAAAGAAATTAATTAATTAATCATTAAAATAAAATTGAGATAAAATAGTAAATTTAGGAGAGGTTTTTGGGTTCCAGGTTTTTTTAACTCATGGTTTTGCTCATGGTATTCCACTTTCCAACAAGGGGGAATTAACCCGATCATAGGTCCCAACTAGACCTACTCTGATTTGGAATGGTTAATCCCAATGGGTTTTAAGGACTGTTATAAGGGTTAGGGGAATAATGAGTTAGTGGTGAAGGGATTAGGGATTATGGGCTTAGGGTTTAGGGGAATAGGGGCTTAGGGGTTAGAGGTTTAGGGGTTTGAGGAATAATGACTTAGGGGTTAATGGGTTGGGGATTGGGGGCTTATGGTTAAGGGGTTAGGGATTGGGGGCTTAGGGGTTAGCGGATGTAGGTGCATTTAGGGGTTAGGGGAATAATGAGCTAGTGGTTAAGGGATTATGGATTGGGGTTAGGGGAATAATGAGTTAGTGGTTAAGGGGTTAGGGATTAGGGGGTTAGGGGATTTAGGCGCATTTAGGGGTCAGGGAATAATGAGTTAGTGGTTAAGGGATTAGGGATTGAGGGCTTAGGGGTTGGGGGATTTAGGCACAGGTAGGGGTTAGGTGAATAATGAGTTAGTGGTTAAGGGATTAGGGATTAGGGGCTTAGGGGTTATGGTATTTATAATTTAAGGATTTTGGGGGTTAGGGGTGAGGGGTTAATGGGTTATCAATTAAGCGTTAACAATTTAGGGGTTTAGGGGTTAAGGGGTTAGGGGTTTAGGTGTTAGTGGTTTAGGGGTTTAAGGGTTTAGAGGTTTAGAGTTTAGGGGGTTAAATGGATTAGGGTTTAAGGGGTTAAATGGGTTAGGGGTTGGGAATTAGGGTTTAAGGGTTTAGAGATTTAGGGTTTAGGGGGTTAAATGGGTTAGGGGTTTAGGGGTATAAGGGGGTTAAATGGGTTAGGGGTTAGGGGTGTAGGGGGTTAAATAGGTTAGGGGTTAGGAATTAGCAGTTAAGGGGTTATACATTTAGGGTCTAGGGGGTTAAATGGGTTAGGGGTTTATAGGTTTATGGGGTTAGGGGATTTAGAAGTTAAGGATTTTAGGGTTTAGGGGTTGTTAGAGGTTAATGGGGTCAGGGTTTAGGGGTTAAATGGGTTAGGGTTTTAGGAGTTTAGGGGGTTAAATGGGTTAGGGGTTGGGAATTAGGTTTTAAGGGGTTAGGGGTTAAGGGTTAAAGGTTTAGGGTTTATGAGGTTAAATGGATTAGGGGTTTAGAGGTTTAGGGGGAGAGGGGATTTATCAGTTAAGGATTTTAGGGGTTAGGTGTTATGGGTTAATAGGGTTAGGGTAGGGGGTTAAATGGGTTAGGGTTTTGAGGGAGGTTAAATGGTTTAGGGGTTGGGAATTAGGGTTTAAGGGTTTACATGTTTAGGGTTTAGGGGGTTAAATGGGTTAGGGGTTTAGGGGGCTAAATGGGTTAGGGGTTAAGGGTTTATGGGTTAGGGGTTAAATGGGTTAGCAGTTTAGAGGTTTACAATTTAGGTGGTTAATTGGGTTAGGGTGTTTAGGGGTATAGGGGGTTAATTGGGTTAGGGTTGGGAATTAGGGTTTAAGGGGTTAGAGGTTTATGGTTTAGTGGGTTAAATGGGTTAGGGGTTTAGTGGTTTAGGGGGTTAGGGGATTTAGAAGTTAAGGATTTTAGGGGTTAGGGTTAGGGGTTAATGGGGTTAGGTTTTAGGGGGTTAAATAGGTTAGGGGTCAGGAATTAGGGTTTAAGGGGTTAGGGATTAAGGGTTTATACGTTTAGAATTTATGGGGTTAAATGGGTTAGGGGTTTAGGGGTTTAGGGGGTTAAATGGGTTAGGGGTTAAGGGTTTAGGTTTTAGGGGTTAAATGGGCTAGGGTTTTAGAGGTTTGGGGGGTTAAATGGGTTAGGGGTTGGGAATTAGTGTTTAAGGGGTTTGGGATTAAGATGATAGTTTCGTTGGTCTCTGTTTGTGCACAATAGTTCCTTATTCTTTGTGTCTCAATGTAACAATTTTGTAGGTACTGTTGCTTGTTGCCATGGCTTCTCTATTTATTAATTTATAGTATTTGTTAGCCATTGCTTTACATTTATTGATGAAAATGTCTATTGAAATTAAACCAAATGTATGTTCAATCTCTAGTTTCAAACTCAGCCACAGTTTTGTCACACAATTTAAGTCCAGAGAATGGCCATTTGATGAAATCTCAATAACCACACTGCACCTCATGACTGCTACATAAAATCTTAAGTTCGAGTGTCCCACATTCATGATAAAGTGAGAGGATTTGAGGGTAGCGAGAGAGAGAGAGAGAGAGAGAGAGAGAGAGAGAGAGAGAGAGAGAGAGAGAGAGAGAGAGAGAGATTGGGGAAGAGAGAGAGAGATTGGGGAAGAGAGAGGGAGGTAGGAGAGAAAGGCAGAGAGAAGAAGGACGAGAGATATGACTTAAGAGAGATGATCCAGTATCATACAAGAAAGAATATGTGACCAGATAACTCTATAGGGATATGGGAGATAGGGGCACCCTACCTACCTAACTAAATGTTTAAACCAAATGTGGTGTAATCATCTGTAACAGTGGTCGATTATATGAGGAGAGGATTTTACGAGGAGGCACTAGATTTTTAATGTGATATGCAAAAAACAAGTACCAAACCTAACCATTTCACATTCACCAATGTTCTGTCTATATGTGCTAATTCGGTAAATTTGGAACATGGAAAAGGGGTCTTGTTTTGTGATCACCGCCCACGAGGATTCACCAATTGTGAGAACACAGTGCTTGTGGTTGCATCTTCTAAATCATCATCACTTCAACCAACACCTCATCCAATTATGCTAGTATAAAAAGTCTCAGGCTCTCGGCAGTGAAAAGGAACATAATGCATGTGCCCTCAATCTCTTCTTCATACTTGTAACTATCCTCCAAAACCAAAGCCACTAGTGTTGTGTGTTCACTTTGCCCTGAATATTGTGCAAACATCCTGAGGTAAGGAATTGTTGCACCAAGGTATGGATCCACTATGTTTCATATCCCCTGAAGGAGAACATGCTCCAAAAAATAGGTAAATTCTCACAACTATCCCTCCGTGGGATGTTGAGAACTCCAAAATTCCACATGCTCATTAATGAAATCTATAAATTGAGAACTTTCGTACAAGACTTGAAGTCATACTGATCTTGGAACAAAAGGTTCAGGATCTGGGTAGCGTAAAGGAACATTTGCAATATGATTTGTACTATTCTCATCTAAATCATTTTGCATGGATATGTCCTGGAGTTGAAATGAAAATTCCAGGTTCCATAGAACATCTCCCATGGAAGGCCTGTCGAAGCCCATATCTTCCAAGAACTTTCTGGTAGTCTCCCTTATAAACATTTTCAGAGAACCAGGGTTGATGGTCCCAACAAGGTGAGGGTCAATTATTTTTTCAAGCTTTCCCTTTTTCTTCCGGTGCATTTCCCACTCTTCTATATTGAATTTTTATTTGGGAAAAACAAGATTAAGAGTTTCCTTTGCATATAAGAACTCCAATAACACTACTCCAAAAGAATACACATCAGATTTTTTTGTCAGTTGCTGCCTTCTGAAGTGTTCAGGATCAAGGTACCCAAGGGCCAAAACTACCTTTGGATCTAGTCTTTGAATGTCAAAAGTCTCCCACCTTTTCCTGTGAGCCTATTATCATGGATATATTTTACATTTAGATAAGCACAGAGGATTCACAACAAGGGAATTAGATTGAATTGACCATATATTGGAGCTTCATTGGTATCTCTCGAGTCAAACAATTTTCCAACAAGTCGAGGGAGTCTAAATTGGTGCAGTTGAAAATGAAAGGAAAGATTGTTTTGTCGAGGCCAAATCCCACGACGCTAATCTTGAAAACCATCTCATTATCGCAGGTCACGCTTTCGAGCTCTGAGATGGTGATGTTGCATGGGTTTTGATCTTGTCTCCAATCCATGGTCACACCTTCGAGATCTAAGATGGTGACATTGTAGGGGTTTTTATCTTGTCTTTGGTCCACTGCGTGAGCTTAGACATAAACCTGGCACCATGTTGGGTTAAGGGGAATTATGAGTATTCGACAAATAAATCTCGATAGAGAAATGGAATTCTGGAGACATTGGCTATCATACATATTTGGTTTCCTATGTCATTGTACCAAATTCATCGGTCCTCCAAAAGGAGCCTTCTTCCCATTATTTCCTCCAAAACCATAGTTCATTAGTGCCACCATATATGCTAAGAAACCCCCTTCACAATCCTCCCCATCAGGAAATCTGAGCTGTCAAACAAAAATGTGAAGGTCAAGCTCTCCATCATCGAGTGTTATATGGCATGTCTTGTAACTATGCAAAGAATCTTCTTTTCAATACATTGCTAGCTGGTGGTATGATGCAGATATCCCATTTAATGTTGCTTTGTCACCTTATTACCAAGCTATGCAGGACTCTATTATAGCTACAGGAAAGGGCTTCAAAGTCCCTACTATGCATGACTTGAGGGGAGCTCTTTTGCAAAAAGAGATTTACTACTTTGATTATTAATCAAATATAAAACCAATAATATTGTTTTATTTAAATATTAATTTGACATAATCATGTAACTTATGTATTAAATGAAATAAATATATTCATTGGTATAATTCTCATAGAAATTGATAAAACTAAACACATATATCCATTATTACATAATAAACCATACTTAAATATTTTGAATTACATATTTATAACCATTAATAAAGGTTTATATATTATTAAAAAATTAAATAAATTTCATACCTAAACAATTAACAAAAGTTCATAATACCATTAAAAATTAACCAAGGTTCATATCAAACAATTAATAAAAGTTTATACACCATTAAAAATTTTAAGGTTCATAACGAAATTAAAAAAAGGTTCATACAATGCTCCCCGATGGGGGTGAGGTCTGAGCAACACGTGGAAGGCATCTCGCATGAGTAAATATAAGTGGAGCAAGGGCGAGGGACGACACTCCCAGTCCCTTCACCATAACACATGCAATGGGAGATTTATTGGCTTCACGTTGGAAATTCGTGTGAAAAATAATTGTGCATTGGAGTTTGGAGGTGGTAAAAGGATAAGGCGAGGGAAGATGAGGGAGCCCAACATTAGACTCCTAAATATGGTTTGGTGTTGGTCCTTATGGTGGTCTCCAAAGAGAAAGCGTAAATGTCATGGGAAGGTTTACGGAGGGAGTGGCTTGTGAGTGCTTGTTGTGGGCATTTTCTGGTGCAGTGTTTTCAACCGGTCCCTGCTGCTCAATTTCTTAGTCATTGGCTTCATCTAGGTTGAGGATAGGAAGTTGAAGCGAAGTGAACTCACTCGTTTCCATTTTTATTGGTTTTTGGGAGCCTTCTTTTTCACGATAAGAGAGGAAGTTAGAATTTACAGTCTAGGAAACCTTGAGGGTGGTGGCAGAAAACTAGTTTCTTTTCCAAATTCCGTGCCCTTCATTGTGGGTGTGACATTGTTTGGTGGATTGGTGTGTGGTCTCTATGTGGATAATTTTGAGGCTGGTCACTACCATGGGGGAAGTTACGCTCAGGCGTCGGCTACTTTCTCATCTTTTGTTGTTCAATTTCCTGTGTTGGTTTGGTGGGTGATGGTATTTTGTTTTGATGGTGGTGGAAGTCTTTATATGGCAGTGGGAGGTGTCTTTGTGCTTCCCTATAGTGGTGGGAGACGACATTTGGCTCCTTTGCTGGTGGTGTTTGTTTTCTATAGATGGGGGTCTAGTCTCTGGACTTTGCACACGGCGGGGTTCCTCGACCTTGGTGAATTATGAAGCCCCTAGTGTGGTGTGGGTGTTCTCCCTCCCCTGTCGTCCATGGCTTTGTGGGGGTGGTAGACTCGGAAATAATCATGGCAGATCCACGCGAGGGTGGAAAGACTATAGGGGCATGCACGACTCGCTAGTGTGGGTGCGCATGGTGGTCGTGGATGAGGTAAGCGGGGGGATAGCAGAGGTGGGGGTTTGAGGGTTCAAAAGCAGAGTCGTCGAGGCGGAGAAGATCATGGTGGCAAGGGGAATTGTGGGTTTGATTGATTTGAGGTAAATGAGGGGTATTTTATCCAACATTTCTACTTAAATAACTATCGTGAACTTATCAATAACCTGTTGGAAAGAGTGGAAAAAACTGAGAGATTATGTCTTGAGGAGGATGCAGAGTAGATGGAAACATTGGACCGAATGCACTATTTACAGTGCCAAGTCCAGGAGATACTGGTAGTGGTTTGGCGAGGCCAAAATCAACTCACTGAGAAAGTAGAAAAGATGGAGACTTGGTTGGCGCACTTTGAAGGGAACGGTCAGTGTGACTTCTATCCTCCACTGCATCTAGGAACAACCCCAGAAAACCTTGCATCCATCACGTTGGACGAATAGTATGATATTTGGTGTTATTTATGTTTTATATGTGTTTTGGTGCCTCTGGCCCAACCGTTTATGGACAATGTCCCTAGTCCCTCTTTTTATTTTTTTGCATCTAGTGCAAATTTTTGTCAACAAACCCAGTCGAGGTGAGACCACCTGTTTTGTAACTGGCTATATGTACTCCTTTTTTCCTACATGAATATAACATTGACTTACAAAAAAACAAAGGTTCATACATCATTAAAAATTTAATTAAGTTTCATAATTAAATTAATATAATTTTTTCATACCTATTTACTAAATAGGTCTATAAATATATATTTTAGGTTTATCTATTTAGCATTTATCAAATGTAAATATGACAATTTAATACTAGATTTAAATGAAATCACATGTTTAACATAAGAAATGTTATATTTATCTATTTATTAAATGTAAATATGAAGATATAACCTTAGATTTAAAACAACTCACACTTTTAACATAAAGCAATGAAGTTTAAAAATTAAACTTTATGGCCAGATATTAAATATTAATATTAATATTAATTTGGCTATATAATTAATATTACCTTTACTAAAATTATAATGAAGGCAATAGTGTAAATTTTATAGATGATACATGCAATTATGTTAATTGTAGATGAATCCATGTGCATTGTTAAACTTTAGAGACAAAAAGGGTATTCCTAATTTTAACATTGTAAATTCAGAGACCCCTTTGTCTCTAAATTTTAACACTGCAAATGGATTTAGAGACACCTATAGTGAAATGTAGCACTTCAGTACCAAAAGTGAAATTTTCCATATATGTAGCGACACAATTAAAAATTACTGGCATAAATGACTAATTTATATACTTGTTGTACTTGTTATTTGGCCACATTTTTATTCTTGGACTATAATAGTCATTTACATTAATCAATTGTCCAGTCATATATTTTAATCCTAGAATAAATTAGTCATTTAAGTTAGTCGCTTTTACTTTAGTCACTTATTATCTAATGATATATTTTATCCCTAGACTAAATTAGTCATTTAAGTTAGTCGCTTTTAGTTTAGTCACTTATTATCTAGTCATATATTTTATTCCAAGACTAAATAAGTCATTTAAGTTAGTCATTTTTAGTTCGGTCACTTAAACTTGCTCAAATTTAGTAGTAATTCACTTGAAATAATTGCGGTGACTAACATTTTTAGTCACCCAGTCATTAATTTCGTCATTTTTTACTAGTGCTAGTAGATTTATTGCAGATCAATATGATTGTGTATTAATTCTTGATGAGGGTTTATGTGGAAGTTAATGACTATGATTAAATATTTTTTATGGTGTTGTTGGGATATATTTGATAGTGTATGTGGGAATGTGAGTGTAGAGATTACAAAAATCTATAATAGTAATTATGAAGATATTAATTTGATATTGTGTGTATGCAGGGATAAATGGATGCACATATTAGAAGTTTTTTGCAATAGCCTATAAATGATTCAGTGAATGGATAAATGATTCAGTGAATGGAAACACGATTTTTTTCTTGAGATCTATATGGTAGTCTATTGTTGAATTCATGATGATGCTAGTTCATGGAGTTCGTTTTTTTGAGTAATGTTTGTGTTTTTTGCAAAGAAGGTTTAACGAATAATTTTTTGAGATCTGTATGCAACTTGTATTCTTGAATAATGCATACATACGTGAATCCTCTTCAAAATAATCGTGTATGCTCTCTGATGTATGCAATACTACTTTATGTAGGATCAATGTGTTGGCATAGACTTGTTTGGTTGTTAATGTTACAAATTTATGCATGTATTCTAGTTTGTTGTTGTTCATAAACATTTGCAAATATTTGAATTACAAAGTATGTTTTGGCATTGATTGAGTTCCTTGTGGCTTAAATATTCATGAGAATTATTCATGATGATTGTAATGTGATAGGTGTTGTTGCATATTTAGAGAAGAGTGTTGATTTTCTTGATTAATTTACTGTGAGGTATGGTTTTCTTCCAGGGTTGATGAAAAATATTTTTTGAGTTATGTACACTATTCCTATGCATAAGAAATGTGTATATACACAGGTCCTCTTAATGACAGTCACATTTATATTCTAATTTGAGTATGGATATAGTCTTTTATAACAAAGGTTGTTTTAGATATTGTATGCAAGGTAGAGGAAAGTGGCTTGCAAATCTGATGTGAATTATGTTGTTATTTGTCTTCCATTGAAAATAATGATATTTTCCTCATGGTTTCCTATTGATCATATTACTATGATTTGTTGCTAAGAATGATATTACATAGTATGGTAATAGATGAATCTGGGGTCATAATTTAACAATGTTGATTATTTAGGGTTTGACTTGGCATTGAATGAGTAAGAAGTGTTTGGCTTGGTTGATGAGAAAATAGTTGTATTTATTTAGTTGGCTTGGTATATAGTGATTTGGTTGTAGAGGGGTCATTGGTATCTTGGTATTCAGTTTGAACATATTTGTTTGATCAGTGTTTGGTTTCAGAGAGGTTATTGGTATTCAGCGATTGAGATTAATTGTTGGTGTGGTTCAAGTTGTAAAATTGGATGAAACGTGGCTTGCAGGTTTTGATGTGTATTTGAGTTAGGTGGATCTAGTGTGAAATATTTTGAAACGTGGTACAAAGAGGTGTTGATGGTTGGAGCCTTTAGTAAGGGAGTAGGAGCTTCCTTCCGGTGGCACCCAATAAACTTGATGGAGGAGTAGGAGCTTCCTTCTAGTAGAAGCTGGTAAAATTAATCAGGGAGTAGTAGCTTCCTCCCAATCAAAGCTAGAGAAAAGAGGAGGTGGTAGCCTCTAGCAGGTAGGAACATGCATGTTGGTAAGAGTTTGCACCAGTACAAGATGAAAAATAATTTCTCTATAATGTGAAAGAAGACGAAGATGACAACAACGACGGTTTTCTCCCAAATTGGGTTTCCACCTAGAAAATAATGGTGTCCCTATGTGTTGATGTGTTGATTATGTGTTATGGTTTATCTACTTTTATGTTGAATATTTCTCATGGTTAATGCATAATTAATGGATAATGATACAATGATTCAAATAACTATGTAAAATTGTGAAAAATCAAGTACTATGCATATATGTTATTTGTGTTCATTAAAAATGTATACACATTCGAGTTGCTTGAAGGGAAGTTGCATATAAAAGTCTAAATGTGTAATTGAAAATTAATTGAAATTAAATATTGATTCCCCCCCCCCCCCCCCCACTCAGTATTTCTAATAGTACCTCCTAAATTTCATTGGTAACTTCTCCAAATGCACTTGAGTTTACTCCTTAAAAATTAAGAATTGAATTTATTGGCTTGTTCTTAGTCTACAAGGCCCTTTTAGAAAAAAAATATAGACCTCGACTGCGAAGGTTAGGAACAAATAATGGAGCTAAAAATGTCAAGAGACAAATTCATAACTTATTTCACTACATAGGGAATTCAAATGCAACATATTTCTCAACATACATCACAACAAAGTGTTGCTAAGAGTAATAAACACACTTTAAAGGAAATGCCCAATTATATGATCCATTCTAAGTGACTAATTCTTCATTATTGAGTGGAAACAATTAGTTATGTAAATTAAAGAGTAAATTTAACTCCCATAGATGAGTTGAAAAATATAACAACATAAGAATCATGGACTAAATTTAATCACCTTTTAAGATCTTATCTTTATTTTGGTAGTGTAGCATGGGTTCACATTCCTGATGATAAAATGAAATCATTACAGCCTAAAAGTGAAGAGTGCATTTTTGTTGTATATTCTAAAGATGTCAAAAGTTATAGACTTATTCAACTTCATTCAAATGAAATTATCATTAAACTAAATGTTAAATTTGATTAAATTTTCTTGGCTTGTGAGCCTAATTTGATGTTGGTGTCATATTCAATGTTTGTGCCATCTTTTGTTCATATTCTAATATCTTATTTAGATTACAATAGTGAGCATGAAAATCCACCTCTATATGTTCACCTTCATCCAAATGAGTCCATTGAACATTAATATACACTAGCACCATTTCTTCCTAGATGGGTCTGTTAGTGTCACCATTTGCATCCTAAAAAATCCTCTTTTCATATCATATTAGGGTCTCATTTAGAAATTTTTATCAATCCACTAGGTCATCATTCCAAAATTTACTCATTGATGGTAGCCCTAAAATTAAAAAATTTCACTTTTCCTAATCTTTCATTACTTGCTGGCTCATTTTCATAATTTTCTGAATGACCATCATTCATGAGTTTTTATCACTTGTTTAGTCATGTCACCATGAATTTAATTCATTCAAGGTTTCATTAGGTTTCTAGGGTTTTTCAAGGTCCAATAATAAACCATTTCCATTACATAAGAGCAGCAAGTAAGAAAGTGATCAAATAACCTTTCTTTACCATGTAAAGATGATTTGTAAGGAGTAATTCTTATTCCAATATGTAATTTTTATTTCAAAATGCAATTTTCATTTTCCATTATGTAATTTCATGTCACTCAATTTGTAATAAGTTCATGGTTCCCAAGAGTCCAACTTAGAGTTCCACATGCCAACAAAGCATTAAAAGTCAAAATGTAAAGAGTTCTCAATCATCAAATGGTCAATGTGTAAATAATGAATTCAAAAAGACAAAAGTTATAGTTTCAAAGTGTAAAGTGAAAGAGAAGAAAAGAGAAAGTGGGTCCCAAGGCCCAAAACATCAAATTCATCAAGTATAAAGACCACCATAAGAGAAAGAAGAAGCTCATTTGCGATTGCAACCATCGAGCTCGCACTCTCTCAGCTCAAAAAACCAATTTTTAGGGTCAAAATTTGATTTTTTGGGTGGTGCTATGTTTCTGGAGGGTGGCGCTGCGTTTTTTGAATACGTGTCGTGCTTTTGGATAGCAACGCTACATTTTTTGCTGAAGGGCGCTGCACTTTTGCCCAGTTTTCCCAATAAACACCAAAACTCTTCCAAACTGCCTCTAATCCTCCAGAAAATTCTATTATAATCTTTTATCAAGTAAGTAAGACCATTTTATCACCTCTTTGCATTCTTAAATATCAATTTCATGATTTTTTTTTCATAAAAAATTGGCATTTTGTCTAGTTGAAAACCCTAATCCCATCTCCTCATTTCCAATTTGATGCCCATAAACCCTGCATTCCCTTCCTTCATCACTGTAAACCCTATCCCTAACCCTACAACACTATATCCCTTTCCCTAAATCCATTTTCCTCTAAACCCTAAGTCCTAGGTATTTCAAATTTCATAGGCATCCATACCCAAAACCTGTAATAAAATTATCATTTCTAATTCCCTAAGAATTTTAACCCTCTATCACCTCCCAAAGTTCAATAACCCCTTCCCTCATATCCCTAATTTTTCCTAAACCTATCCTCACTCCCTAGCCCTATCCCCACTCCCATTTCCTCATCCCTAGGGTTTCAAGACTAAAAACATAATGGAGGAGGAAGATAGAGATTTCATGGAGGAGGATAGACAAGATAGAAGGCCACATAAGGGAGGAAGAATCATAAGGCTTGAGCCCACCAACACCAGAGAACTAATGGCTTCACCAATGACAGTCTCTTGGTTTCAATATGTCGGTTGCCTTGATTTGTGCAATATGATTGAAAGAGTTCAACGCCGCCCTATTTTGAGAATACTTCTCATTTCAAAACTCAAAGACAATGAGGTGACCCTTGTAGGTGTAACCTTCAACGTATCTACATCTATCATTGTTTCTGCCACAGGGATTCCAAACATGGGTGAGAGGTGGTTTAAATCCAAATACTTGAATGATCAGTATTATGAACCATTCATCAAGCCAAGGTATAGAAATGAGATAAGGAGAGTTTTTCCTTTCAACCACCTTCTTGATAGGTATACCCCCATGATGAAGATCATCATGAAATACTTTTCTTGTGAAGGATGGTTCTCCAGACTCTATACATATCATATTATACTGCTTATGCACTTCACAAGAGTCAAATTTATTAATATTTCATACTATCTGTTCAGGAGCATACACAAAATGGCATACATTGAACAAAGGAGAGATTATGACCAGCAGATGAACAACCTCTTTCACTACTCTCTCATTAAGATCATTTTCCTCCATCACCTTAACCAGTTACATATTTCATAGGACACCTTCATTTCCATTGATATCTTCACACCTCCACAAGCTCATCATGCTGAAGATATGCCTTCTTCATCTAATCCTACTAATCAACATACTGAAGATACGCTTCCTCCATCTCAACCCTAAACACCTACTCCTTCATCAGCTCATCGTACTACACCCATTTCACCACCATCATCACCATTACAAGATCAAATTGGGTCACTTAGCATAGCTATGGTTAGCAATCCTAAAAGGGCTTAAATGGGCACATTGGCTAGAACATATCAGAGAGGGTATAGGAAAGTGTTTTCTCCATGAAAAGTGGAAGGGACCTTACCTTCTTCATCAACAAAGTAGGTACATAAGGGAAAGGAAAAGATGACAGAGGAAAATGTTCATGAGGAAGTCAGCCATGAGGAGGAAGACCTCCATGAGACAAAGACAAAATTTGACCTTGTTGACTTGAATGAGCAGGAAGATCACGACGCCTCCAATTTGATTGTCAAAGAGAAGGATGCCCAAATTATAGATCTTTAGAATAACTTAGAGAGATCTAAGTTTGTCATTTATTTTCTTGAGCAGGAAAATAAGCAACTGAAGGATAAGAAAATGCTCATGGAGCTAGACCTGCTTAAAAAAAATATATATAAAGCCTTGATGCCACCTAGTGACCTTAACCATGATGACATCCAAAGAAGTAGAAAAAGACCAAAAACAAGAGGTCTTAAGAGGGCTTTACAACAACAGATAATTGAAGATGAAAAATTAACTTTTGAGGAAAGGATTGTGAATGAGGTTGAGGATGACATAGAAACATGGCTTGAAAGGGTCAACATACATCTTGAGAAGCTCCTCTAAAATGCAAACAAGGACAACAAGATGCTTAGAAACTTGTCAAACATGTACATCACAAATAACAAGGTTTTTAGCATCAAACTTAAGCAGTTGCAGGAGAAACACAAGAAAACCCTAGCCAAGCAAAAGGAGGGAGAAAAGCTTGACATCCATGTAGAGGAATCTCTCATTGCTTAGAACACTTCATTAGGCCTCCATAGCACAATTTTCAAGAAATTTTGGGCAAGTTTTGAAATTTTTTGAGTTTTTGCACATTTTGACAGTTTTGCACAATTGCACTGTCAAAAGAGCAACACCCTAGGCATTGCACATTTTCTAGGGACCTCCTATGACAAAACCGAAGGCACCATTAGATTAAGAAGGCCAAATACAGTCACCCTAGAAACTTTGCTAAGATTTTTTGGGCCAACTGGTCAGTCAAAAAGTCAAAAAACATGTTTCTACCCTGTTTTTGAGGTTGGCATTATGCTTTTGACAAGTCTTGGTAGAATGAAGTTTTTGAGGTTCAAATCAACACCATTTTGGACACTAAGAACATATCTAGGAACTAGATAGGACAAGATTTCCAATGAGCTATTTTGGGCTCAATTTGGACACCGGGAACCTCTTCAAAAATGGAGCTGAAGTTGGAACTGCACTTTTTACACTAGTGCTGCGCTTTTTACTTATTTTCTGTGTTTCCTAAAATTTGAATTTTTTCTTAGTTTTCTCAATTTCACCTTGGAAAATGATGTTTTTACCAATGTAATTCAAGGATGTAAATGTAATAATCATGTTTTTAAGTCACCTGTGGGTAAGTACATTAGGTAAAAACTCTTGATAAGATGTAATGAATCATTTTCCAAAAAGTGAGGGATGAGTCAGTTTGACCTCCCTACACTGTAGGTATGCAATTCAGTTTTTGGTGGAACATATCCTCAACTTAGGGATTCAACCCCTGAGTTTGGGAGAAGTTTTTTTATGGCTATATCTTTCAATTCTTGACTCATTTTAAAAATGGACATTGTTGGATGTTGTTGCATTGATCAAAGACTCTAGTGTATTTAGTATTTGGTAGGAATTTAATGAAAGAGTTGCAGTTATTGGATACCTGTGGTATAGAAATTTAACATTTTCTTCTTCTTCTGTTGCATATGTATGAATTTTTTGTACTGTCCATGATCTATTTTATTTCTATTATATGTTGATTTTCAAGTTGATAAGAAAAATACATCTTCTATGCTCTGTTTTGGAAAAATCTTCATAGCTTGTCTAATTTCTTCAGTTTAGAAAGAATAAATGCATTGTCTTGCTCTTTCTAGCACCTCATCTATCTGATTCATCCCACTCAAAAACCCTAAAGTGTTAGTTTACCTACTTACCTTACCCCATTGAATGGACTGCAATCCTAATCTTATTTTTTTTAACCTAGCCTCTTTGACCTAATTCACCCATCCAACAAACCAATTCAAACAAAAAAAACCCATGTACTCATACCTAGCCTAAAACCCTAATTCATCCAACCCTCTTGGCTGTGATTTTGTGGAGAGATCCCTCTCCGGTTTGGTAGGTCTAGCTACCAAGCTAAAATATTGGTCTGTGGTTACCTCTGTTTGGACTGTTTCTCAGCCTTAGAGATCTAATGGAGTGATAAAAGGGTCCACTCAACATGAGAAGCATTTAGTGATCTTGTCATTAATCCTACAAAACAATGTCATACTCGTTCATAGTTCCAATTATCCTTATTTATTTTAGCTCAAGCCTTGGAGACATGATCTAGAAAAAATTGTAAAATCTTTAGGCCATCCAAATTGGGACATGTTAATGAATGAATAATAGCATTCCTTAATTAGAAATGATAATTGGAAATGTGTACCTCTTCTAAAGGTAAAAAAACTCGTCAGATGTAAACTGGTATACAAAACTAAGTATGCATTAGATGGAAGTGTTAAAGGATTTATTAATGACTAAAAGGTTCTCTAAAATTGAAGGAACTAACTACAATTCAAGTTTCCCTCTATTTATAAAATGAATTCCATTCAACTTGTTATATTCATTACCACCTCACATGGATGGGAGGTCCATGAGATGGATGTTAAATATGCCATCATTCATGGGGACCTACAAGAATAAATCTACATGGAATGAACTCATGGATACGTTTAGGGTGATTCCAACCTTTTTTTTCATTGTAATAAATATTTATATGGTCTTAAACAAGATCCTCAAACTTGGTATGCAAAAATGGATACCCTTCTTCACACTATCTTTTCTAGATGTCATTTTAGCCCCAATGTATACACCAAGAAAGCAGGAATGCATTCTATAGTCCTTGTTCTTTATGTTGATGACCTTATCCAAATTTGTAATGAAACTAAATTTACA